>JBBPCX010070475.1:0-10628 GCA_037974365.1 Hydrocynus forskahlii
TTTTACATTTTCAATTCAACGTCCTTCTGTCTGAACCTCATTCAGTCTTCTCCTTCTATCTGTCATACCACTGAACAGTCACTGACATAAATTACATTAAAAACCAATTCTGAGGTTGAGAATAAATCTTACCACTTAAGCAATGCATCATGTTATGCTGAAAGTGAAAAAAATGAGGTGCAGGTGTACTGTATGTGGAAATTTGATTCAGACAATATTAACACAAAATCTAAACAAAACGTGTATCTGAACTCAAAGCACTAACCATGCTAGCCTGTAATCAGCAAACATAAAACATGAGCTGCGTTCAGTCTCGCAAGAGTGAACGTCACTCACGTCCCCGTTCATAATTTGTAAACTGATTTGTTCAGTTCAGCGTTCACGAAAAATAGGAACGTGATCAATGAACGCTGTTCGTGCACAACACAGCATGTTAGAATGTTGCATTCAACCAGCCTAAAAGATCAAATGATTTATCTAGCTTATCGCAGCTCAGAATTTGAGAAGGCAGGATTCCAATAGCCAGTCAGAGCATCAAATAGCCAATCAGAGTCAACCACTAAATGATTAATTCAGTGCAATGTTTTACTAGCTATCAGATTGAAGGGAACTAAATTAGACTGAAGGATTCAACAACTTAATCAGTGTGCAGAATTCAGTTAGCCAAGCAGATCGTCCGATTCATTCAATATTCTGGTAGCCAATCAGATTGTAGGATTGATTTAGTCAATATTCAGGTCGCCAATCATAGAGCAAGATGAAATTGGTAAACCAGAATGCAAAATTTAGGTAGCTAACTAGAGTGCTGGATGCAAAATAGAGAGAGAGAGAGAGAGAGAGAGAGAGAGAGAGAAAGAGAGAGAGAGATTTCTTATTGCTAACAGTACTGACACTTTTCTACCTACTTCTACCTCCTACCTTTCTTAAAGTCTTCTGCTATATTTTATTTCAATATTATTATTATTAGTAGTAGTAGTGGCAGTAGTAGTAATATTATTACTTGTATCTATGTCCTTTGTATTTTACCATGTTTTATTATTAAATCTTTTGTTTCATATCAATGCTTTAGCAATACTGTACATGCCCATGGTGATGTCAATAAAGCTCTTTGAACTGAATTTTTAAATATTTTATATTATCATTTTATCTGTATTCCATTTCATTCCTATGCTACTACACACACATTATGATGATGATGATGATTTGTTATAGTACGAGTAGTATTGAAACTTTTTCTATTATCAGTGATACTTACTGATATATTACTGTAGTAGAATTATTATTATTGATAATACTGACACTGTACTACCTACTTCTAGTTCCTACCTCTGTTTAACTCTGCTGCTATATTTTAAAAAAGACACAAAGATAGAGGGCGAGAGAGAAAGAGAATAAGAAATAAAAAGAGGGAGAGTATTTAAAATAAAAAAAGAGAGGGAGAGAGGAAGAGAAGGAAAAAGAATGAAAAAGAGAGTAAAATAAAATAGAAAAAATAGACACAAAGAAAGAAGGAGAGGTTGAGATAGAGAAAGCGAGAGAGAGAAAGAAAATTCAAAGACAGACAGACAGACACACGCGCAGTGGGACTATGTCGTTACGCCGCCACCCCTGCAGAGGGCGTTCACTCACATCCCTCCTAAAAACCAGCACATAAACAAGCGTGGCGGTGTGCGGGAAAACTTTCGGAGCCAAAGCTCATGTTTACATCTAAAAACTCTTAAAAATTAAAATGCCCTGACGTGACAGCATGGCCGCCATACCGTGAGGACACCTGCAGGCTGTGTTCGACCTGAGGGTGGCGAGACGGTCCTTTATATCTCTGTCTATGGCTAAATTGGACTGGATGAAGAGGAGAGTCTGCTTTTTTAATGAAATTAGGAACGAGTCCGGACAGAAGAGACTTCCCAATACATCTAGAACACCCCTGATGGTAACAGTGCCCGCTTCTCCTCTTGGACAGCCGAGCTGAGGCTATTTTAGAGCCGCACGGACCCAGCCAGTCCCCTTTCAGCTATGGGTGACAGGACTTTGCCCTCATGGATGGCAAAACAACGTAACCAGGAGGAGCAGGTGCACTCCCAGGTACGAGAAAAATCGTTAAGCAACTCTACTGACCTGTTTTTGTTTCATACAAGCAGTTGAAGTCTTCATTATGCAGTTCCCTGTCCTTATATCTTTTTATCTGGCCCTATAGAAGCGCCACTGACTGCATGGTTCCTCGTTTAGTTCCCTTTTTGCTGCAAGTTTTGCTGTCAGTCAGGTGTGAGCTTTCTATTGGCTGAGACATACACCTCATTTGCATATTTGTACAGGTACCAGTGCATGGCTGTGGCTTTTTATTCAAATGAAAAAAATTCTGGTATCAGTATGTTATTAAAATCAACCACAATCCACATTGACGGAGTACGCTTCTTTCATTTCTTCTGCGTTCACAGTGCTGTGAGAGATGCACCGTATGGAAAAAAGTGTTGGGATGCCTGATCATTACACTGACATTTAATGACATTGCACTCAAATACATAGACTTTAATGTGGAGTTGGTCCGCCTTTCCACAAGATTTGGGAGTGTTTCTGTAGGAATTTGTGTCTGTTCATTAGTTCTGTGGAGCATTTATGAGGGCAGGCACTGATGTTGGATGAGAAGGCCTGGCTCGCAATCTCTGTTCCAGTTCATCCCAAAGGTGTTCGATGGGGTTGTGCAGGCCAGTCTAGTTCTTCCACACCAAACTGTGTCCACAAAGTTGGAAGCTTGGTGTTGCCCAAAATGTCTTTGTTTGCTGAAGAATTAAGTTTGCCCTTCACCAGAAGTACGGGGCCACCTGAATTCAACAATTAAGAGTTAAGACTTAAGAATTAAGACCTAATACTTTTGTCCATATAATGTGCATATCCGCAGTGTGTAAGTATTACAGTTTTTAGAATAATGCATGATTCAGGGAGCCAATCAGAGTTCTTGATTCAAAGAGACAGAAAGCGTTAGAAAATACACACTGTAAATCTCTTGTGACAAAAATTTATCGTTACAGTTAGTCAAAATCTGAGCTTATGTAGATTTCTAAAGCAGATTTAGTATTCAGAAGTCTGACATTAAATAGAGAAAAGATTGGATTGAGAAACTACAGCTTCCTCAAACCCTGTTCATCATAAGTCTTGCTCCCCACATACTGCTCCCTGGCTCTCATTGGTGGCAGCCCCCTGCTTCACTTGTTGAAGGGCTTATATGTAGAGAGAGAATTTCACACTGTGTGCTGTGGTGTGTTCACGTGTGACTATAACGGGCCACTTTACTTTTACTTTACCTTTATTCTTTATTTACATCATCTGAAAAGTATATGTGCACCTGAATGGCAGACATTTGACTTTAGTTGTTCAGTATTTGTATTTTCTCAGTCTGTATTCCTCTAGGGGATTCCCCTGGGGATTTCGTGGATTCGAAACCAAACATAGATGAGAGTTTTTTTTAAATCATGTTGGTGGCAGATGACCATAATAAATAACGATCAGGCACATGATCAATAAGTGGATCAGGTACATCATAAAATGCAGCACGGTGCATGAATATAAAGATTGTATATCAAGAACATGTACCAGTTTCGCATGTTTTAGAGAGTCTGTTTCTTCAGTTAATATTAGTAATGTTTTTCAGGGCAAATGCACTAACCTTTGTTGACTCATTTTCTTTGATAATGTATCCTACACTGGTGCACTCTTATCTTCAGTATACATTTTTTTTGCCATTATTGGTCTGTCTAAGTGTGATATTAAGAGCACTATGGTGTGTGTGTTTTGCAGGGCATCTACAAAAAGAATGTCCTAGAGGATGATCTTCCATACCTTGAGTTTGGTGGTACAGTTATGTACAGCAAGGAGAAAAATGACTGCTCATTTTTATCAGAGGATTTAAGGTAATTTTTCAAAGCTTCAGCTGTAGAATCTTGTAGAGACATTCAGGGAAGCTCTACCTGTGAATGGGGACACTCAGTTCTTCTTTCCACAACAAAATTCAGTAAGATTTACCATGTAGGTGTGATCTTCCCCCTGATCTTGTGGTGTCTGAACACTTGTGCCTAGGTCCTCTCTTGCACCTGGCTCAGCTGTGGGCTTTGATTTGGAATGGCCACCGTCTTTCACTAAAGGAAAGAGCAAGAAAGTGGCTTTGGTCCAGCTTTGTGCATCGGAGGAGAAGTGCTACCTCTTCCACCTCTCCTCTATGTCCGGTATGGTGAGCTTTCAGAAGTCACTGGTCTTTTTTTTAAGCCTTCCACTCACCTCTCAGTCTTATTGCAGGATTCCCTCCTGGCCTTAAAATGTTTCTGGAAGATGAGAACATCAAGAAGGTGGGCGTGGGCGTCGAAGGAGACATGTGGAAGTTAATGTCCGATTATGAAATCAAGCTGAAGAACTTTGTAGAGCTCTCTGATATGGCCAATGAGAAAGTAAGTGTTTCTTAGTGCTGTTTGCTTTCGTTAAAAGTTGCTGTTACATTGTTTTGTAGCAGTTTAAACAAAAACAGATGTAATACTGATAAAGCACTAGATTTCAATATTCAAATGAGCCCTAAAGTAAACAGTATGTGCTGTGTGCTATGCGTGTTCTGATGTTCTAGATGAGTTTCTGTGAGGGGTTAGATTAATGAAGGCATTCATGGGATCCAACAATCATTTTGGGTAAATAATAAAGAAAAGTAATGCTCACTCTGTAATCATGCCACATGAAAGGCATATGAATGTGCAATATTTAACAATTATTTTAATTCAAACAATTGTGACAGGGCTTTATTTTGGGTCAGTCTTTGTGATTAAATGAATTTTATTTCTATCATTATGTGTGTATATATATACACACACACATATATATATACACACACACACACAGTACTGTGCAAAAGTCTTGGGCACCTGGGAAAATTATACTTACAACTTGTTTACCACTGGACAGTAGTGTTAAGTTAGTGTTAAAAAATTAATATTACAATAAATACATTATTACAGTAAAGAGTAGTTTTATGTGTGGCAAAGTGTTCTCCTAACCATTTCCAGACCTCTTTCCTCATGGAAGTCCAATATTCATTTTAGCTACAATCATATACCTAGTTTGGCTGGTTTTACTTCATTAGATTAAATTAGGTGTGTTGCTTATGGAATTCTATAAATCCACACAATGACTGGAGGCAATGAGCAGAAATCTGAAACCAAACCTGTGAATCAACTACTGTTTAGAAACTATTTTTTAAAATATATATTCAAAGTGCTCCTTTTTGCAGTAGCCAGTGTGAGGCCATTTAAATGGCTGTATTTGAACAAGAGGGGTCTGTTTGTTGGTTCTTTCATAGCTACATACAGGGCGACTGCAGCTGGGCTTCAGCCTGAGTTACTGTGAATGCTTAGAAGAGTAAAAGTAGGAACATGCAGTAGCAACATAAAAAAATTGTGGCATTAATAGTATAATCTTGTTATCTTTGGCTCTTCTAGCAATATGATTGCAGTATGTTATTTTGTCCACATATTGTACAGCTCTGGTATAAAGCATGGAAAGACCACTTTCAGATGGTGTGTTCTGTTTTTTTTTTTCCCCTAACCAACTGTTGAAAATCAGCTGAAGTGTGTGGAGAAATGGAGCTTGGAAGGACTGGTTAAGCACTTATTCAAAAAGCAGCTCGTGAAAGATAAGGGTGTCCGCTGCAGCCGCTGGGATGACTTCGACCTTACAGAGGAGCAAAAGCGATACGCTGCAACCGACGCCTATGTGAGTGTGAGCCACAGTGTAATAATGTTTTACAGGTTTTCCCCAGTTCAGTTTCTACAGTTTGTCCAGTCCAATTAAAGCTATTAGCTTCATTAATAGACGTGTAGGATTTTTGAGAAAAGTAGAAATATTAAACTACTGACCATACCTTCAGAATTTTTAGTGGTTTCTTCATGTTTCAGGCTGGACTGATTATTCATCAGAAACTAGAGAGGACGGTGGTCTCGGGTGAGTTTTGCTTTATTCTGAGAGTATCCATGATTCCCAGCCGTCTTTTCAAGTCCTCAGATATGTTTGTATTAAAATTCTACAGGTGCTGTAAAGACTCCAGCTTGCTTGAAACAAAGGCTTTGTGAAATTAGCCGAGACCTTGAGGACCTTGCTAACTGTGTTCCTGATGGACTCGGCGACACAAGCAGGTTTGTCAGGTTTTCAGTGTTTCCGTTTATTCAAACACACTGTGGGTTTAATTTACTGACTGTGTTTTGAGTATTGACGAAGGGTATGGGGGGGGTGGGGATGGTTCCTCCTTCCTCTTTTTCGCCCACCTAATACAGTAAATTTGCATTATATCTGTACTAAAACAAGCCAGTGGTGCGCACACTGAAAACAAAAGTTGCTTTCTGTTCATATGTTCACTTCAGATGTTATTGTGTTTGTAAATCTCTCCAGATATAGTGCCCTGTAAAGTGTGTTAGCTATGTTGTAGTGTTGTTTGAGTTCTCCACAATAAATACTTTGTTTCATTCATAGTTTTAGCGATGTATAGCCATCATAATGCAGTAAATCATAAACAGGAAACAAAAGAACCTGCCGCAATGACCCCAGCTGGTTTTTAACAAAAGAAGGTCGTGCCTAGCCAGTCTCTGAACTTGAATCACATAAAACAATTTTCAAAAATATGTCTCTGTACAGAGGGAAAATGCGTTAATATTTCTGATTCATGCTGACTTTAACTCAAAGTAATTTTCAGATTAATGTGTGCATACATTGTAAACATACTGAATATGTTGACTTTTATACATCTTCCTCAATTTTTTTAAATGTCAGAAATACTCTCACTCCATTTGGGGATGGAAATATCGACCATCAACACTTTGTTTCGAAATGTTCGTGGAGTGTCATTGCTTTGATGATGTTAAACTGAAAAACATTAACCATGTTTTGAACTTGCAGTACTGAAAGGCTAGTGGAAGAATTATCTCAGCAGGTTGCGTCTTTAAGAGGTCTCCTGAAGAGCAACGCGAACCTGGCTGAGGATGCAGTAGAAGAACATTCCCCAAACACTACTGAGGATCAAACCCTTCACATTCAGAAAACTAAGAGTGACACGACGGATCATGAAGCTGTTGAGGACAGAGATGCTCATTTAACCTTTAAAGAACCTGTGAAGCCTTTATCTTCATTGGAAAAAGATATAAAACGCAATGATAAACCACCTCAGAGAGGATGCATCATGTCTCTGGACATTTCTGAATATGAGCTTCAGATGCTGGAGATCCAGGCGAGAGAGGAGGAGCAGGAAGAGCAATCCATTCTGGCTTTCCAGGTATCAGAGCTTAGTGATACATAACAATGTACAGTTTAGATTATATACAAATTAGGTGCTCAGCTCTTTGTTATAATTACTTTTTTTCTGGTCAAATAGAAAGCAGCCCTGGAGAGCTCTGAAGAATTGTCATTCGAAACTGAGGGTGAGGAAGAGTTTGACAGCGAAATGATTCAGGTAAAGCTGTCTTTTGGCTCTGCATTTAGAAAATATGATAAATGTGTCAAATTCCCTGGCTGGTGCAGGAGATTGGAGCTGATTTGGACAAATTTGTTTTGTTTTAATTTATTATAATGTTCTCCTTGTTTAAAGGAAGTATCTCCTGAATCTTCTGAGGAGTTGTGTAATTTTTTTCTTTTTTTTAAACAGTTAATTAATTAATTAATTACATTTTTAAAATATTGACTCTTCCAGTCTACTTATCCCACCTTCAAATAGACCCTTTTAAGCCTGCTCTGTCTGACTCCACTGTTAATGGCTTATGTTTTTATGTTATTCCAACTTATTATACTCTATTTTGAGTCATGTTGGATAAAGTGTCCTGTTACATTGTTGCATACCACTGAATATCTGATTTTACTACGTACTGTATGTATTGTAGCCTTAAAAGGTGCCTATAAATAAAATGTGCCATTATCACTTTTACTAATGACGATGATTATGATTTATTATTATTAAATCAACAGTGCGCTGAAGAAATGGAGAAAAGTTTCGAAGAACAGCCTGATGAACCACAGCCCATTGTTGAGGAAGAGGAGGAGGATGTTGAGGAGAATGAGGAGGAAGGATTTGGTAAACAGACTTTTTTGTGCTTGTTAATTTGCATTGCTTGGAGTTACGAAGATCATGTTGATGAAGAAAATTGCTGATGACACTTTTTGGAAAAAATTCAAGTGTTTTTTTTTTATTTTTTTATTGGACCCTGATTTCAAGTTATTTTAATATAAAGAACCTACAATTGCTAAACGGTAGAACGTCTGAAAGGATGAGATGTGAATGAGCAGAATAAGACGAGGAAATCTTTTCTTTCTCATAAATTCAGCTACATTTCCATATAAAATAAAACTGTATAAATGTGTTTGTATTGTTGTGAGAACACAAAGAAAACGCTTTTGGGATGTTAAATATGCTGTACTCAGAGCAGGGCCGGACTGGGACTAATAAACAGCCTGGACTTTCTTCACCAGCTGCGCAGAGGTCTGCGTCTCGGCCGAGAAAGACAGGCCGACGCTGCCGTGCACCGGACAGCCGTTCTTTTCCAGAACGCACAGATTGCCAGTCCGCCCCTGACTCAGCTTGAGTGTTTTCTCTTGTTTTTCGTTTTATTCTACTTAAAGCCCAGTAGTTTTATTACTGTAAATTAAATTAAAAGAGGCTGTTGAGCTCAGTCGCCATCCGATGTCTGCTGTAACCGGCGGGTCTCTACGATACAGTACACCTCCTGAAGAACCCTGAATAAGACACGCCGCTGATGAACAGTAAATTATTGATGTAAAAATAATTGATTACCCCTACATTTTACTGTATTGTTATTACTAAAATTACACTAATTTATTACTGTATTTACCTGTTTATACCAAAGAAAATGTCAGTACATACCAAAGAAAATGCCTGTGCATGAATTACAGTAGAGTCTGCATGGGCTTACCTTTATATAAGGACAATGTATTAAACTGAGTTTAAAATGAAATTAAAGTGTTTTGGGAGCATATTTGGGGCATTTTTAGGCATTTTTTTTTTACCAAAACACAACAGTGCGGTTTTTCACTATACATGGGTGCTCTTGGAGCGTAACTCCCACAAAAAGCGAGGGATTACTGTGTTTAAATGACTTTTTCCTGAATTTAATTGACTTACTAACAGCTTCTGCACAAACTTGTGGAGTTTGAGGCTCGCTGCCATTAAATTACTATGAGAAATCACTATTCTGAAATTCATGTGAATATTTCAAAGATTCTCATTTTTACTCAAATCATTTGGTTATTGTCTGATAAACTGTTAGTATAATTTGTCAGGAAAAGCATAAAACTAATCGCATAAAATGTTTACTAAACAAAAATTATAGGATTTTCCTACTAGTATCGGACTTTTGGTTTCAACTGTTCATCCTTACAGATCTATGAATCTGGATTTATGGTTCAGATTCTTGTTTCTGACAGCTGTTGATGTCATTTGTGTTTACTGTTCTGCTGTTTGTTCTTTTATGCTTAGATCCAAATCTTCCAGAACCAAGTCCTGAACAAATCACATGTCTGAAAACGTTTTTTGGACATCACAGCTTTAAACCGTACGTCTGCCTCTGCTTGTATTTTTTACTTCTGTTTGACTTCCACTGATTTTGATATGAAAGTATGTCTAAACTTAGTAAACAAATACTTATATTGCTGTTTTTTTGCATTTCTACATTGATCTATTGAGAATCGTCTAGTGTGTGGGAACACTTAACTAAAGCAAGAGTGAGGTGCAGCCTTTGAAGAACTTGTGTTGCAGCCAAGTAGATTCAGGCTAATTTAGCACATGGCGTTCCTCTGCAGGGTACAGTGGAAAGTGATTCAGTCCGTTCTTCAGCAGAGGAGGGATAACCTTGTTGTCATGGCAACCGGTAAGGATTTTTTTTCCCTTAGTTTCAGAAGGGGTTGGAGGTGTTTGCTGAAAAAGTCTTAATATTTTGGGTTTTCAGAGTCCATGAGTGGACACATGATTACTAAGTTATTGTGCTTGCCCAGACATCCTTCTTTTTCTGCTTGTTCATTGCGTTATTTTGCCTGCGTGTAGACTTTATACTTACTTTTTGAAAAATGTGCCTCATACATGAGAATGACAGATTGTCAGAATTTGAAAATAATCAGTAGAAATGTGAAAAAAACACAAAATCACACAAAATAAATCATTATTTCCACATGATTAAAAGTCTAATATGTGAGACAGTCATTTTATGTCATTGATTTATTCATGTACAACTTTATATATTAACATGTATATATTTTTTAAGGTTGTGATAGAGTTGTGTACATGACCCCAGAGTTCAGCTCAGGAAACATATCTCTGCTTGAACAGCTGAATGGATCAATAATAATTAAAATTGTGAATTAGCTATTATTTGGACATCACACAAAAATACATATCATTGTTTCCACTACATTAAAATCTAATATGTAAGACCGTAAGTCGTTTTATATTGACTTGATTTATTAATTTACAACTTTATATAGTAACGTATATTTTTGGGGGGTTATGATGTAGTTCTGTCGTAGTGCTGCCGTGTGTGTGTGTGTGTGTGTGTGTGTGTGTGTGTGTGTGTGTGTGTGTGTGTGTGTGTGTGTGTGTGTGTGTG
>JBBPCX010070476.1:0-10628 GCA_037974365.1 Hydrocynus forskahlii
AAAGTAGTCCAGACTAAAATAACTTCAGTCTCACTCAGACTGAACTGTGGCTAAGCTGTAAACGTATTGGATTTTCATGACACCACAGAAACAAGAAGCAAAATGGGCTGTTTTTTCATAAATGGCCTGTTTTGGTCCAGTGAAGTGAATGGAACAGAACTTTGACAATGTTCACACAACTTTTTTAGGTTAAGAACATTTTATTTATAAAAATGAATCTCTTGTTTTAAACGGTAATTCATTAGTGGCTTTCTAATGAAGTGTGGCATAACAGCTGGTTTAGAATGTGCTGTGGGACTCTGTTGTAGGAAATGGCAAGTGCAGAACTGAAGGAGATGAGGAAGGCTCTGACTAAAGAATCCATCAGGGAACACCAGCTGTCTAAAGTCGGAGGCACTGAGACCGACATGTTCATTTGTGGGAAGTGCAAGGGCAAGAGCTGCACCTACACCCAGGTACGTTTGAGCTGTTAAAAAAACAAAACAAAAAAAACCCCAAAACATTTCACACATTTTTCCTAGCTTCAGATGCCATTGCTTTTGGGGATGTGTTTAGAAGTATATGAAGAAGAACTTGTACCCCAGACATGTCTGGGTTGTTGATAACCACTTTAACAGTTTACGTATTAGCTACACTGGTTTCTTGCCGGATATGTGGTGAGGAGGAAACTAGGTGGTATCAAGTCATTAATGGGTAAAGAGCCATTAGCAGCATTCACGGGCTGATTATTTGTAATTAAACAAACAGTGACACGTCTTTTTTTTTTTTTTTTTTTTTTGTTTATAACTTACCTGAGCTTTAATATCTTGAAGTCTGTTTGAGTCTGTTATGTGTTTTGCTCCACATTTGTTTCTCTGTCTGTGTTTCTCTGCATTTTGTCCCTTCCTGGCTCTCTCTCTCTAAAACATTAGCGCTGACTCCACTACAGAACTTTTTTTTTTTTTTTTACTTTTTTTTTTTTTTTAAACAATCTGTACTCGTCCCCTGATCAACCGATCAAACATCTGAGTACAAATGCGCTGCACTGGATATTAACAGATCTTTTGACTTGGTAATTTTGGCAAAATTCAATACGGGCTCTGACGAGAAGTGGCGCCAAAAATGGGTGGAATAAAAATGATCAAACTAAAGAAAAACAATAGCGTGATTTATTCCACAGTCACACAAAGTAGGGTTTTTGCAAATCTGTTCCTTTAATACCACCAACATCATGGGACATGCATGTTGTGTGCGTTCCGAAATGCAGGGTCCAGATGGGCCTCGGTTCTAGACCACTGTGTCACTGAAGGCTGTTCCAGTCACAGTGAACCTTCAGATACAGTTGAGATTTGCAGTCTTATGTTTTGAAGGTTTTCAAGGACACTACCAGAGGATACTTCATGGTCTTTAGTCACCCATAATCTTTTAGACACGCGCCTGAGCCTGTGAAAGTGAGGCTGGATGAGACCGCCCACTGTCCTGTTGATTAAATACAGGATGTGAAATGAGCCCACTTTCTGTGCGTTGGTCAGGTTTTCAGCTTGCAGGGTCACATTTACCTCAGAAAAATGTATATTTCACCTTTCACATCCCATCAGTCACATCAGTGTTTAACTGGCCAGCTTATTACTGTTACTGTTCACATCAACAGTATTTTCTCCATCAGATTACACTACAGCTCCTTTCTGGTGAGGCATCAAAACAGTCTTAATAAACCATCCCATTCTGCAGTGTGCCACACAAATGACAGTGCGACCAAGGACCCACCTTTCTTGGCTGTAACCTCCTCAAGCAGCTTCTGTCTGGTGTATAATTGCCAGGCAGTTTCTCTTTTGTTTGTTAATTTGTCCGCTTACATAAGTTCACTTTAAGTGAAAAATGACTATTATATACTTACATACTTCGTCCAATATAGATGGAAATGCCCTCAAATAATAGCTCACATTTTGTGATTTAACCTCATTTCAAATCCAGTGTGCTGCAAAACAGTAGATTTGTCACTGTTGAGTGACTCTGTACTGTATGTTTTAGCTACTCAGTTTAACTAATGGATACTATATGGACAAAAGTACTGGGACACACCTCTTAATTATTGAATTCAGGTGACTACTGTCTTAATGCTTCAGCAGACCAAGACATTTTGGATGACGCCATGCTTCCAACTTTGTGGACACAGTCTGTGATCAGAAATTTTTGGGTTTGAATCCCAGGACTGCTAGTGGCACCATTGATGTATCCTTGAGCAAAGTACCGTCCCCCACACTCTGCTCCCCAGGTGCTGTGTTCCCCACTGCCGCTGCATCACTTGGTGAATGGGTTAAATACAGAGAGAGAATTTCACACTGTGTGTTCCACACTATGTATTTGAATGCAGTATCATTAAGGTCCCTGTTAGTGGAATGATCAGGCGCACCAGTACTTTTGTCCATATAGTGTATGTGCCTAGTCTAATGTATGCCGGTTGAATAACTGTAGTCATTGACTAAGAATTGCCTTTACCTCAGGAGATGTGTAAACGGGTTCACAGTCTCCACTCTGAGCAGGTCAGCACAGGCCCCAAGTTTGACGGCACGGTGATTGCAGCAAATCCCCTGACGCTAATGGCGGAGTGTGTCCCAGCATGTATATCGGAGTGCATTAGCTTCACAGGCTTGTTGGGAAGGAATGCGGTGTTAACACGGTTTCCCCCCCGCCCGCAGGTTCAGACGCGCAGCGCCGATGAACCAATGACCACCTTTGTGCTGTGCAACGAGTGTGGCAACCGATGGAAGGTAAGGAAGCCTCCTAATAATGATGACACTTAACACCATAGCTGTAACACAACATGCACAATGAAGCTGGCCTCCGGCTTTAGTTTGTTTAATAATAAACACCGACTTTAATAGAGTGTGATGAAGTCGGATGTAGATTTGTACTGTTGTGACACCATGTGGCCACAAGGTGGCACTCTTTAACTGTAATTCAGCTGCTGTGCGCTCGTGATTACAATTAAAGAGCGTGACCGTCTTCAAACACCCAGAGGGTCTCTTCACTGTAGTTACATGCACTAAAACAAGGATCCTCAAACCAGGGACACACAGGCCGTCCACATTTTACTCCTTTATTTCACTAAGTTTCGTGAATTGAGTCGGAGCAAAACCGTGGACTGTCTGGGGACCTCCAGGATTTGTTTGTACATGTGGTTTAACTCATCCCTCTCCTGTCTTTTGTTTTTCTCCATCCAGTTTTGTTAAGGAGCATCAGGATTACTCAAAGAAGTAAAGAAGTGAGAAATCAATGAAGTTAGAAGGTACTTTTGTTACTTTTCTTTCCTTTCAGAAGAAAGTCCTTTTTTTTTTTTAATACTCATTTCACAGCTCTGTAATATAGTCGGTGTGCATATTGTTACTTATGCAACTAAAGGCATTCGATGTAAATGATTTTTTTATTTTTTTTTGGTTTTGTTTTGTACTAAGATTGTATCCATTGGCTTTAAGCTTTCTGACTTCTCAAGTCAGCATTAACTCGTTCTACACTGCTTTGGCCTCTTATGAAGCACTTTGTGCCTTTTTGCGCTTTTGGTGCCAAAACTGTTGCTTAAAGATTTGTACAATTTTTTTTTTTCTCCACATTTAAGATTTGTGCCCATGCTTGTAAGATATGCGTAAGCAGATTATGCATTAGCTTTGATTTATGGTGACACTTTATTTGGACCATTCATTGTAGATGATTTTGCAGGAGCTTGAACCAATTTCCGTTCCCAATTTCCATTTAATTGGGTAATGAATAGTTATAAACTTATTGTAACCCCAAATTTGTCTCTCGATTTGGGCTTGACAGACGGTTAATAATCTGAACGTCTGTAGATCATCTATAAGAGATCTTCCAGATAAAGTGGGGTAATTTGTTTTGCTGGGACAGAAGTGTGTGTGAATTGCTTTGCCCCGTTTGAGCAGATCTGTGTAGGCAGAAGATCAGAATAGTGGATTTGTTTGAGATTGTGTTATATTACCTTGTGGACCAGTCATCCTCATTAAACCCAGAGAAAGATACGCAGTGATGTCTGTCTCTTTTGTTTCTGATTGTATGTGTGTGCGAGTTATGATTCCTCAGAGTTGATTAATGAATACTTCAGCGATTTAAACATTAACGAATTCCTAAAGTATCGCGGCATGGCAGGAAGCCAGCAGCTCCTTTTACTCGACGTGGCTCCGGCCTGTTGTAAGCATAGTTCCCTGAGAAACCATTCAAACGCAAAAGCAGAGGCCACAGTCATCTCAGCACAGCCCGAAGGCTTCTGACAGAGGCATTTCTAAAATGTGGTTTGGTGCTTTTTATTTAATGCTTGTATTCATTTAATGCTTTTCACACTCTTGCCACTAGAGGGCTGTAGGTAGACCAACTTTTCTGAGCTGCCAGTGGTCTCTAACTACAGTTACATAAGATAGCAGAGGGTGGACAGCACACACACACACACACACACACACACACACACACACACATTGGGTATCAGTGTTTCCTAGAATACCCAAGAAACTTGGCAAATCAATTTGGGCCATACACAAGATGGATTTCTAGATGAAGAACATCCGCAGTCAGTCTTTTTAAAGGTTATCAGAAGAAACTCGGCATGATGTTCCCCACACTCGTGATAATTCGATCTGTGTGATGTATTCCTGAGAGACCAACATGACAACCAATCGGTAAGCTTTTCTAATAACACACAAGTCAGGGATTTGGATCTGGTATGAAGCTCTGAAGTCACCTTTGCTCTTGCCAGCGGTGTCCCTTTGGATGCTGCCCTGTAGAGCTGCCTCGTGCTAATCAGGCTAAACTTGATCAATTGGCAGAACGGCGGCGGCCCTTGCTCAGGGCACAGGTGGTGGGAAGTGCGTTGGCCGCCACCCAAACAGTAATTCACGCGAAGCTGTCATAACATTTCTTAATTACCTCGACCGAAAATAAATCCTGTCAGGACTAGTTTGGGCCGAGGAGATTACTGGATGTGCTCCGTGGTGCTTCGGATGGTGCCGCACTGGGGCCAGGACAGAACCCGAGCCGGGACAGTCTGCGATGACCGGTGGGTCACGCACACAGTTGTCTGTATTTGGGATGGAATGATGCAAATATTTCCAAGTTAGACTGAAGTCTTCAGTCCGAAGTCAAGAATCAGTTTGACTCTGTTTTTAAATTTACGTTCAAAAATGTCTTCAGAGCTGTGTTTATACTACACAGATATTCTCTTATGTAAATATAACGATGCCTGCAATGTGAGACCTCTTAACAAGAAAACGTTACAGCCCTTAGAATTTAACAGCAACCTCCCAAATGAATTGGTGCAAACATTTCAGTGTGGGTGTATGGGCATAAATACGGGAGAGGCTTTTGCTATGCTCTTTAACTCTGATAGGACACGCCCAGTTGTCTAGATTTGATCACTGATGGTGGTTTCTTTGAAAAACGGTAAATGCAAGGTCCTTAGAAAGAGACGGAGACGTATTGACTGTGGCTGGGCGATGTCTTGTCAACCTGGCATATGATAGAGTGAAACATCGCTGTGGACCGTAACTTGGGTGGAGAGGTAGTAAGTACCTCATTACTGCTGCCAGAAAGTGGTGGTAAAGGCTGTTTACCGGCTGCCATTGTACAACAAAAGGAAAGAAGAGATGCTGATGTACAAACAGGAGAAAGACAGTGGACAACTGCTGCGGCCAAAAAAGTTGAGTTGAGACAGTTTGCTATGTTGCATTGTTAAATTTTCAAAATGTGTGGCTCACTCATCAGTTTGTATTGTCTGTAAATGGAAATGTGTTTTTGTCATAACATGATAAATTCACAGTATTTTATCATGACATGACTCATTAAAATGTAACCGCCAATAAAAAAACACAAACCTTTGAAGTACAAGGTTTAAAATACCAAAAAATGTAGGATATGGGCCCTTTAAATTAAAGGAGGTTTTGTTCAATACTGTACTGAATCAGGAAAGTATGCCACAAAAGGGCTGAAATCTTGTAAACTGGGGGAAACAGGAGAAAAGAAACTGAGCTGAAGAGTCCACATTAGTCCTAAGACTGTTTGGAGGGAAGAGGGATCAGTTGTGATCCTCAAAAAGAGGCATGGAAGCTCATGTAAGTAAGAAATGGCAGTGTGATTGCAAAGCAAATTACATGAAATAAAATCATGTGAGAACCAAATATATTAAGCTTGGATGGACAATCAGATCTGCCCCCACGTGAAAGAATGTTTAAGCAGGAACAGTTGATTACAGTTCGGATTATATTAATTCAATGTACTTGTTCCCTGCAAATAATGCTGATAACTTGTCTGAACACATAAACCTGAGGAGGTGATATGAAAACCAACAGAAGAGAGGGAGTGTTATATGTTTTGTGTGGACGAGAAGGTCTGGATCACAATCTCCGTTCCAGTTCATCCCAAAGGTGCTGGATGGGGTTGAAGTCAGGGCTCTGTGTGGGACAGTCAAGTTCTTCCACACTGAACTCATCCAGCCACGTCTTTATGGAGCTCGCTTTGTGCACTGGGACACAGTCATGCTGGAATAGAAAAGGTTCTTCCACAAACATATATACAGTAAACCCCTGCGAAGTCGCGGTTCAGAATTTTCGGCTTCGAACCGAACTAATAATTGTTCGAGGAAACACCCGCAAATTCATGGAAACCGCAGATTGCCTCCATTTATTTATTTATTTAGCTTTTTTCGTGGCAATATGTAATTGTTCATGCATTTTAGTGCTAAATTATTAAGAAAAATATAATTTACTAATTTTGTAACAAACAATGTAAATTCAGCTACGTTTCCATGTAAAATATAACTATAAATGTTTTGGTACCGTGGAGAGAAACACAAAGAAAATGCGTCTTGGGATGGTGAAATGCCGCTGTACTCAGAGGTGGAGGTTGGAAAGTAGCCAATCCGAGAGTGTTATTTATTTCTCCTTGCTGCTGATGTGACGCATCTCTGGCAGCTGCAGTCCAGCATTCCCACATCAGAACAGTTTCAGTGTGGAGCGTCTCGAGTGTTCTCATGTTTTCATTTTGTTCTTCTTACTGTAAATTTAATTTATTACTGTATTTACCTGCTTATACCAAAGAAAACTCCCCTGCATGAATTACAGTACAGTCTATACAGGGGTAACATCGGTATTTACATTCTAGCACTGCAGGAGTTCAGTGTAATACGTTAAGAGTAATGTATTAAGTTGTTTAAAATGAAATTAAAGTGTTTTTGGAGCATATTTGGGGGCATATTTAGAATTTACAGTATAAAAATATGAATTTTATGCATTTTTTTTTTACCACATCAAAAATGTTTGTTTTTCACAACGCGCGGGTGCTTTAGGAACGTAACCCCCGCGGATTTCAGGGGTTAACTATAATATATATATATAATATGTTGTGTGTGTGTGTTTTTGTACACAATGTCATTTTCTCATTACACAAATGAAAAAGTGTGTGTGTGTGTGTGTGTGTGTGTTCACACTCTGCTGACACCTACTACGTGAGTTGTGTGGAGCTGACTCCTGACTGGTGTCTGTGTTTGTTTTGGCAACATGTTGGTATTTCCATACATGTTCGTTGCGGTTTGTGGCCCTCAGAGTTGTAGAACCGATAGCCAGGGAAACCCCTTGGAGCTCCAAACACGTTTTCAGACCCTCCTCCTCCTCCCTCAGCCGCCATTTCCCCAGTAGACTGTTAGTGCAGCACATAAATACTGCTCGATCCTTCATACTCCGCTTCATGCACGCCCCACCTGAACATGATGGGGCTTGTGTGGCATTTCCCAGTGAGGGAACCAGCCTTGCACAGTTCTTGGAGAAATACCAGAGAACCACAGGGCGTCTCTAAACAACAGCTTGGCGAAAAATGACATTACACCACATTTAACTCCACATACAGTTGATCAGTCATAGCAAATGTGCTTCTTTAGTGTTGCACTGAAGCTTTTTTGGATGATTTCAGAATGGTCAGATTATGAAAGTCTAAAATGAAATTGTAAATTGTGAGTTTTGATACAGTTTAGTTCTCCATAACATACTACGTTCTTGCATGTAGACATTTTGAGCTGTCTAACCCTCTGGTGCATAGCGGTCACTACAGTGGACAGCTGTTTAAAAGTCATTTTCTCCTAAATGCAATGGTTTCTATGGTGGAATTGTATATCAGCCATTAGGATGCTCTCTCCTGCTCCCCTCCATTGAGGTTTATTCAGTTGTTTTTTTGCAATTACAAGTGAACCTCCTCTGAATCCAAGATGGCCGACAGACAGTCACACTTGTTGACCACTGCTGGAATATCCTGTCAATCCTAAATAACAATGTTATTTTTTTTGTTTGAAAATTTTATTTCAAATAAGTAGTAAAGCAGTGATTAAGCATGTGTCCAACTAAGTGGACGTCACGCATTGCTAAGTATATTTCCAACACAAGTCATGTAGTTGATTCATCTTTTATTATGACAATATTGGTTGCAATTTGGTGCATTTTGAGTATATGTTAAATTTATAAAAAATATACATTTTTGTGCAATTTGTTGTAATTTGTTTTAGTAAAAATGATCATTTTGTAATTTTTTTAAGACCACGTGTGTGCAGAATGTGCTCAGTGTGTGTAGAGTGTGCGGAGTGTGTGCAGTGTGTGTAAAGTCTGTGCTTAGTGTGTGCTTAGTGTGTGTGCAGAGTATGCAGTGTGTGTGCAGAGTATGCAGTGTGTGTGCAGAGTATGCAGTGTGTGTGCTGAGTGTGTAGTGTGTGCTCAGTGTGTGTAAAGTCTGTGCTGAGTGTGTGTAGTGTGTGCGCAGTGTGTGTGAAGTCTGTGCAGTGTGTGTGGAGTGTGCAGTGTGTAGTCTTGTGCTCAGTGTGTGTGCAGAGTGTCTGTGAAAGAATATTAAAGTGGTTTTCAAAGCATACAGTGAAGTAATTGCTCATGGATTTTTGATAAAACTCAGTTTCATTAATTCTTCCTTTAGTTTAAACTGTTTTATTTTGAGTGCTTAGGTGCATGTAGTCCACTGTTGTGGACATTTCTGTAACTTCCTGAAAAAAATACAATTTTAGATTTTTTTTGTTTTAATAAGTTTTTTTTCTTGACTCAGGATTTCAGAATTCATGTATCAGAGGGCTAAACTCCAGAGAAAGTACAGCTACGCCCTTTACTCATATAGACTGAATCTTACAGACTTTAGACTGACGAACACTGTTTGCCAGTTCAAGAAGAATTTCAAGTGGTGAGAAGCAGTTTACCTGGTTTTGTTCAACTTAAATTAACGCTTTGACTGAAACCATGCAAAGCAGAACCTTAGCTTGCAAAAGCAATGTTTAATACCTCGAGACATCTAAAAAAAAACCCTCGCACTTCTGCCCTCTTCCACTTTGCACGGTGTATGATGGCTGTTAGTTGTCTGGTTCTGCATTTCATTTAATGCAGAAATCCCAGACTTTTCTTTTATACAGATAATAGCATGTTGCTGGGTGGGCCACGGATAGTATGACGAGATGAACGAGCAAGTGGACTGTTTTTATTCACTTACCCACAAGTTACAGCAGATGGGAGAGGGAGGCGGCGTTTCCCCGGCCGATGCCGTATTTCGTAATCGTATTCCAATAACTTTCATTTAGTGTGGCAGGGGGATTGGAGGCGGGCTACTTCTCCGTGGCCCACCCTGTATAACTGCTACAGTCAGGTCCATAAATATTGGGACATCGACACAATTCTGATCTTTTTGGCTCTATACACCACCATAATGGATTTGAAGTGAAACGAACAAGATGGGGGAGGCACATATACAAACTGTTGTAATTCCTACACCGTTCACCTGATTTGTATGTAAATACCCTCAAACTAAAGCTGAAAGTCTGCAGTTAAAGCACATCGTTTAATTTCAAATCCATTTTGTGGTGGTGTATAGAGCCAAAAAGACTGGAACTGTGTCGATGTCCCAATATTTATGGACCTGACTGTACGTCCAGTCGTTGAAGAAAGCAGAAAGTTTTTTTTTGTTTTTTTTTAAAGCCACAAGTGAATAATAACACAAACATCTTTATTATTATATCTTTTTTTTTTTTTTAAAAAGGGGGAAAATAAAATTCAAAAACAAAAAATAAACTACAACCCAGTTCAAAGTCAAAGAACGCTAAGAATGGCTTCTTGGTGAAGTCTTCTTCAAATACCGATATGATCTGGCCTTGGTGACAGAGACCCGAAATCAATCCCGACCGAAACACCCCCCCACCAAAAAGCTCCCACAGCCCTGCTTTAATAAGGGGAGGGGGGCCACACCTGAAGGAGGTGGAGGCGGAGAAACTCCACAGTAATGGCCACAGATTGTAAAACAAAGCATTTTCTCGTTTGTTTTTTTTTTTTTTTGGTCCGGAATATCCCATAAGTGAACTTGTTTAAAACAAAAACTCGATTTCATTCAATATAAAATATAATGCTAAGGTCAATAAATAATCGTCCATAGAAGTCCATGAGTGTGGGTCTCTGCTGCATGGAATGGGGTCCGTGGATTGGAGGGGAGGAGAGAAACAGATGACTGTCTATGGAACTGCATGTGAATGAAAGGGGGGGGTGATAAGAGAGGGAGAGACTGAACCTGTGTATGTGTGTGTGTGTGTGTGTGTGTGTGTGTGTGTGTGTGAGAGAGAGAGA
>JBBPCX010070477.1:0-10627 GCA_037974365.1 Hydrocynus forskahlii
GTCAGTGTGTGTCCTGTGTGTGTCCTCCTGTCCTCACTGATCTCCTCCACCTGTGTGTACTGCACCTGCAGAACCAGAACTAATGGTACTCAAAATTCACACTTGATTCTAAAATAAATTCATGTTGAGTTTATTTCATTCACGTCTCTGTGTGTTTGTATTTCCAGGAGGTTCAACCACTGATCACCGAGGGGAGAAAATGGTAAAACGTGATGAGGTACACACACACACACACACACACACACACAGACACACACACACACACACAGACACACACACATACATACATACACACTCAAGGGACAGCCATAATTGCCACAGATTCCGAAAACATCACAAAGACACAAAGACAAGAAACTCTTCAGACAGTGCTCTGAAAACAAAATGCTGTGGTCAGTAAGAGAGGTGGATATAAACACTATAGATAAATAAATACATTTACTGCTTTACACCTTGTGAAGGATGAAAAACTGAAGGCCAGCCCATGACCGAGTCCTCTGCTTTACCCACTTCAGCCACCAGAGGGGGGCAGAGAGCCTCCGGAGCAATTTAGGATCAACTGGGTTCACCTGTGCCTGGCCTTACTAAAGGAGAGCACCTGGTTTAACTTGTGCTCAGTCTTATCCCCTGCTTGAGGAGTGCAGTATGAGGCTAGACCAGGCCAATAAAAAAAAAAAAGCAACTTTGAAGTTCTCTCTTGAGTACAACTACTTGTTTGAGGTTTCCACCTCCTGTAGGTGCTCTGCCATCACACATGGTCCACCATACATGTTGATCCTCTGACCTTTTTAAGATCTTCTAGCTTTGGTTTGACTCTTCTGAGCTTTGATAAGTATTACCTGTGAGACTCACTTAGGAAAATCTTCCACACTTCTTGGTTTGTGGTTCATCTGGTAGAGGTTTGGTCTCTGAAGCTTTGAGAAATGAACGGATTTGGCTGGAAAGATTCAGTGCTTAATGAAACTTTGTCACTTTGAGGTGCAGCATATTATATACTTATACATAAAACATTTAGACCTTATGAAATCTTTTCTGCAGGCCTCCTAGTTTGTATCATCCAATCAAATAATTATAATGATAATCTGAACTAAAATAAATTTTTAAATATAGTTAATATATTCAAATTCAAGGCTGACCTGAGGGACCTGCATTTCATGGCTGCTGTGAAAAGGTTTAATAAGAAATGGAATTTCAAAACAACGTCCTTTTTTACAGTTACATTTGTGATGTTTGTCCATTTAAGCTCCCATGAGTAATATCCAGTGATGCCTAGATGGACTTTCATGAAGTGTTCAAGTTTTATAGCCAAATGTGTTGAAAAAGTGCCCACTAGAGACCCTTTTGCTGGTCAAAAGAATGTAGCATTTAAACTCTGTAGGATAAGATAAGATAATTTATTAGTCCCAGTAGTGGGAAATTGGCTTTGTCATGGCAGAAATTGGACAGTACAAATTTAAGAGCAGCAAAAATACAATAGAATAGAAAAAAACAATAGAATAGAATAAAATACTGCACCAACAGTACAGTGTAAAATGTATACTATGCAATCAAGAAGTAGGTGGTGGTGATGCATGATCACCAAATAGATCAGTGCCAATGTCCTGCTGAATAACTCAGAGTGTATTACCACAATTATAGTAAAGTTTGTGACTTTTATTATTAGGTTTTGGAACAATTATGACACACAAAGTTTTTAAAACAGCTCCAGTCTGGTGCTGCATCCGATCAATACAAGTAAATGAAGCAGCAGTGTAGGGTGAGGTTCTTTAAATGACGATGGACCTCCAGCAGGACTTGTTTGAGATTTTGACTGAACATCCCCTGCGTTTTCTAGAGCAGGGAGCGCCGATTATGAATATTAACAGTTTTTAACTGGACCGCAGGTTGGCGGAGGAGATGAGGTGTGTTATGCTTCACTGGACCTCCCAAGCAGAGGACAGAAACATCTGAAGAAGAAGAAGAAGAGAGTGGAGAGATCTGATTTCAGCACATATTCAGAGGTCATAATGCAGAGCATGTAGAACTGCTGAGGAGGACTCCGGACATTTCCGAGGTAGAGGAGCTCTTGGGACGTAATCAGGGTTGAATGCGATTGAGGTCAGTCAGTTTGAAAGAAGTGTACAAAATACATCCAAAGATTTCAACGATCTCCTCGAGTCATCGTGAAGGTCAACTGAATTAAATTGAATCCAGTTTGAATGAATTGCATACTTATAATAATCAACTTAATCTGTCATGACCGCATATGACATGGAGTCAAGTGTTGCATACGTTTTGCATTCTTTTCTAAACATTTTCTAATATTTTGATTTAAATTAAATAACTCGCAGCTGTATTATGGTGACATAAACAAAAATATTTCATTGTCAAAGATACCATGTTTTTGGTATTTTGCCTTACTTTTTTATTCTTTTAACCTTTAGTCTGCTCCTTTGTGAAAAAAAAATGCTGATTTACAAATGTAAAAATTGTGTATTAAACTTCCTATGAAAACTTGAATGAATGTCTCATATGTCAACATAGTTCAAAATGAAATACAGGTTTTACTAAGTAAATCTTTCAAATATTGGATTGTCAACAAAGTGCCTGAACTGTTTGGTTTTGTTCACACTGGTTTAAGTGTTGCACCATCTTTCCCACCATCCCCCAATGATAAAGACCACCTGAAAACTTAACAAACAGTTCAAACAGTGTTGCCTCTCTATTGGAACAGTGAGTGAATTTGCATATGCAAAGTATTGGATCACTACTAGGAGGCCCAAAAGCTAGATATGCTGTAGGACATTAGAGACTCATGACGGGTCCACATGGTCATGCAGTGACCAGGATGCTTGAGGTGAACAGGCTCACTTTATGGGTTGAACACTGCTGATATTCCCTAATTCCTTGATGATGCTTCAGGAATATCTCCAGCGTCACATAAACCACCATACCACTGCCAGGCTGGTGTCACAGACATATCTGTTAAGTGGTGGCCCTTTGGTGGACCCTTTCCATTGATGAGGTTGGGAATGATATGTTGGGCGGTGAGAGATGGGTCACTGTCGGTCAGGGCATTGATATGGTGGACGTTCACACATGCTAAAACAACTTTGCAACTTAAGCACTGCAGACTGACTGCCTTTACTGACTGGCCCCAGACCTGCCCGTTCATGTAAACACTGATACTCGTTATGGTACACAAAAAGGAAACTAAACTGCAAAAACAGCCCGTTTTGAGTTAATTGCTTTTGTGATGTCACAACAACCCAATCGTTTACACGTGTTCTTCTACTTAAACTGTTGCTGTTTAGCCCCACCCATTCAGTCTGAAGTATAGGGGTTGTTTCAGACCAGACTGCTTCTTAATGAAGGTCGGCCAGTCATTCCAGTGCTTATTTATATACATCATTCTTAAAACACAGTAAGAGTCATCAGTGTTACAGAAGTCATAAAACAAACCCAGTCAGCTCTCAAATACTGAGCACATGTGCTGAAACTGATCCCAGACCAGCTGTGCTAATTCGCTAGTACTGGCTTTGGTTAGCTTCTCTATCTGATCAGATGAATCAGCATGTCTTTACATGTCTTCTTGCAAGCTGGGACTGACCCTTTTGGTGAAAAGTCTTAAAGGTCGGCAGCTTTCAGTACAGACATCCACTACCAAGACCACCACCACCATTGTGAGGTACCCAGATCAGGAGCAACTCTTATCACTGTTGTGAGTAAGTAAACTTCAACAGAAACCCTTCTACCACCCTGGTGTAGAGACTGTAGACCATCTGTTGATGTACACTTTGTGTTAGCTCCTCTAGACCTTCATCAAGGATCAGTTTCTGACCACAGAGCCACTCATGGCTGGGTATTTCCAGCTCCTCAGGAACTCCCAGCTCCGACAGCTAAAGGAATTTTTTCTTATTTTAGCATGGTGGTTCGGTCCTAAATGCCTTTAATGGTATACAGTCCGGGCTGAGGCTCCATAATTTCCATAGTTCACCTACAAGACTGCGTTAAGTCAAATTAAGTGTATTAGGAGTACTAAGTGATGCCCTATGACATAACCACTGTGCCGACTGTCTTCCAGACGTTGGTCAGTAATGTTTCAAGGCCAAGTGGTTGCCGTTGTGTTTAAACTCTGACTGAGGCACCACAGACTCCATAGCCCACATATAAAACAGCAGTCAGCACTATTAAGGGTATTTAATCCAATTCAATTCAATTCCATTTTATTTATATGGCCCTTTTTACAACCAAGTTGTCACAAAGCAGCTTTACAGAGTCTAGGTCTGAGCCCTAAGCTGGAGGAAGAAATCTTGGTAGGAACCAAGACTCAGAGGGGAAACTCCTCTGGTCGACCTGGAGGGAAAGGAAAAGAGAAAAAAGAAGGCCTTCATTAATGTACATATCGACAGATTGGCCGTCTATAGCTTACAGAGTATGTACAGTTAAAAGTCAATAAGAGTAGCTGTGTGTCTGTAGTCCATAACAACAGGAACAGGAACAACAATCACCGCTGGAGCTTTAAACAGCAGTTGCCCTTGGCTGGGGGAGGAGCACGTAGGAGGTCAAAGCAGCCGGACCAGTTGAGGACATCTTGGCATGGAGCGCCAGTGATTGCAGACCCGGGAAGGTGGTGACCTGGGGACCCAATGGTGATCGGTCGAGCTCCACAAATGTGCAGCGGTTCCCCTCAGAAAAACAACACAAAGCAAAAAATGTGGAACACAATTAGTTCTGCTTAAATTTGCACTGTAAGGAGTGCAAGTTGAGATGCCGGCATACCTTGCTATTGCAGCATAGCTAGAAAGGGCAGTTTTGTGTGTGTGTGTGTGTGTGTGTGTGTGTGTGTGTGTGTGTGTGTGTGTGGCTGGTGAGTACATTCAGTGTAGAGGGAGCAAAACAGAGGACAAAAAGATTTCCACACTGGCCACAACACCCAATTTCTTAAAGGTACTCTCCCCTCACAACTCAACATCAATAGACAAGAACAGGGCCCTGAAGTCTTTACTAACATGCAGGCTAGCAACCTGACTGAGAAATGCAGGTAATCCTCTAATCCATTTTTGGATGCTTCTGAGGTTAGAAGTACACTGTCAACCCCAATGTCCCAGCAAACCTCCTGAGCTTTATTCTCAAGTACCTGCCAACCTCAGCTCTTTTCCCCCTGTATGTAAACATCTGATCTGAAAGGTCCTACAGGTTAACATTCAGCAGTGCACAAGCATCATCACCCACATGCACTCACTTTCACACTTTCACGCACAGAAACTCAACCACCAAAACATGAAACAACAACTTGCTCTCCTCTCCAACACGGAAGGATTGTGTGACGAAGACCAGCCACACTAAAACAGGAAACCCACAAAGAGGCCCTGCAGCATCATCGTTTTGCACACAGATTTCTTTTTTACTGATTTCTCTTTTGCTGACCTGAATTTTCTCTTTTGTGCAGGACTGATTTCTAGTCCTTGTTCGGGGATCGGATTATGCTGTAATTTTTTACAATATGAACCCTGTTCTGACCACTGAAAGCACTATAATAACTATAGTTATGGAACATACGAGTGCTTCCAGTGGTCAGAACAGGGTTCATATTGTTTGTATTAATCTGTGAGAACTCCTGTCAGTCCGTGGTTGAATTTGACTGCAGGTTCTCCTATGTGTCTACATGTAAGGCCTCTTGTGAAATAAAGTAGTAGATGGAAAATGTGAGAGAGGTTTGTGTCTTTTCTGATTGGCCACTACTCACTGAGCAGCAGCTTAACAAAAAAAAAAAGGTCCCCTAATGTGGACCAATCAGAGCTCGACACCAACACCCGCCTCAAAGACCCTCGACACCTTCCGCCACAGAGTGTCAGTCTGTGAGATGGAAAGAGCGAGGGACGTTCTCGTGACTCTACTGTGTAAGTACACTGTTACATTTGGACTATTTCTGCAGATCTTTCCATTTTCCATTGACCTAATATTGCTGTTAAGGTCTCAAGATTGGTTGGTGTGTTGCAGGTGTCCTGATCTTCAGGATCTCTGGAACAGAAGTGGAGATAAGAGTCAGAAGAGGAGGCGATGTCACACTCTACTGTGACCATTCTGGGAAGTCTAGACTTGAAAAACTTTGGTTTAGAAACTCCTCCAATGAGCAGCAACCCCCTGTCATTATGAGAGAAGAAGATTTGAGGGGAGGAGCTTTTCCACGTTACTCTGCTGTGTGGAACCCCTCCAGCCAAACTCATGATCTGCTGGTGAAGAACGTCACTGAATCAGACCTGGGTCTGTACTATTGCGCTCGACATGACAAGAAGGTGTCCAGAGATGAAAGAGGAGCTTATTTACCGCATAGGGACGTTTATTACTATGGAAACAGAATCACCTGCCTCTCTCTGCTAGGTTAGATCTCTCATTCAGAATTGTGACCCTCTTCGTTTCTCTTTGTACCTCTTCACCAGTGTCCTAGTAGTGTGACCTACAGTTCCGCCTTCTCTTACTATTTCAGAAACAACAGTCTCTTGTGCTGAGATCACCCAGGCCCCGCCCCCCCCTCCTGTATCAGCCTGCAGTGTGTGCTGGAAGCTGCTGGTCAGTGTGTGTCCTGTGTGTGTCCTCCTGTCCTCACTGATCTCCTCCACCTGTGTGTACTGCACCTGCAGAACCAGGAATAAAGGTTGGTCTTTATTTATCTTACTGTCTCTTATTCAGAAAACCACTCACCAGAAAACTACTCATGTACAGGTAGATAGTTTAGCTCAACTGATGATGCCATTTGTGTTGGCCATGCTCTTGTCCAAGGGTGGCCTGGAAGACTGCTCTCCAGCACACGTTGGTGATTTCCCTGCTAAAACACACCTGGTTCAGCTTTTTCATTACTTGCCAGGTTTAGTGGGCTGCAATTGAGTTTGGGGAACAACCAAACTGAGCTGGCCCTCTGGGACTGGATTATGCAAAAAATTGTCAAAGATACACATCCGGTGTGTCAAAAGCAGTTTATTTTCTGCCACATAGCTTCTCTCGGCTGGATATTTTTGAGTTGGTGGACCACCCTTAACCCAATAGTGACAAAACCACCACCCTGATAAACCCTGTACTGATGCCACCAATATTACCATAATCAGGGGTTGACATAAGTTTTTTGCTATCGCACTGAAATGATTACCAACATTAATAATTTGGTTTGCAACAAAATTAAAAATGGTGTCTTTGTATCTGCTTGGGGGGGGGGGGCAGCTGGGTGAAGTCGAGGGCCGGGGCGGGGCGGGGCAGGGCGGGGCATGCAGTATGAAGTTACTCAAATTAGGTATGCTTTTGTGCTGTGAAGACTGAAAACTGCTACACACTTGCGTACCACTGACATCAATGCTTACTTGCGTACCACTTATGTCAACCCCTGACCATAATATTACCATGTGTATCGATGGTCCTCCACCCAAAACGTATCTAACCAATGGTAGTCTTGTGGTCAGAAACTGGCCAGTGATGAATGAGGTAGAGGCTGATAAACTGTGCAGCCGATGGGGGGGGGGGGGTATTTCCAACACACCAGGTTCAACTCACCTTTTAATCACCAGGTTTAATGAGTGTGTTTGAGGAGGGGAAATGCCAAACTGTGCTTTTGTAGTTGTGTATATATTTTTTGTATACTTTTGGATGTTGTTTACTGTCAGATTAGATATGCAAGCTGTTTATTTCCCTAATATCTTATTGCTTATTTCTGTATAACACTGACAGGGGAGAAAGAAGACAATCAGGGTGAGGAAGATGAAAAACAAAGCCGGAAAGGGGCAAACAGTGAGGTACGCATACACACAAACACACACACATGAATACACATCAACTACATGACTGATATAAAAAATTATAGTCTTTTTGTGTCCCATCCCCCATCCCTGTCCATGTATGTGAAACCCATGAGGATCTATGATGAACTGCGGTTTAAGTGTGTGTGTAATAATTTAGCTAAAGCGCTAAAAAGCAGTACAATCCACAAGTTTCCCAATTACAAAGGTTCATCAATACTAATGCGGCCCCTAAACCAGTGGTATAGAGGGAGAAACATCAGTTACTTTCCGTCTCAGCCTGGTCGTTCCTCCAGGCTGGCTCACCAGGAGAAGCTTCTTTCTCCAAATGTGGAAAGATTCAAAGTGTTTCAGTAATAAAAAAACACAAAAAGATGTCAGCAATCCAACAGTTTCAGTCAGAGCTGTAGTCAAGACTACCTTTTTCCAGGTAAATTCCAAAACAAGACCAAAGATAGCCAAGTTCAAGGCAAGACTGTATCCAAAGAGGTTCAAGCCCAGGGGAACAGTCTAAAGAGGGTTGTGTCCTAGACAAAACGGATCCCAAAGAAAACCGATCAAAACTAATCAAGACCAAACAGTCCAATAGGTTTGAGTCATGACTCCAAAGAAGTTCAACTCGGAGTCAAGACTGAATTTAAAACGTTCAGAGTCAAGACTGTGTCTAAAGAGTTTATTGTCCAAATCACGAATGAGTCTAAAGAGGTTTGAGTCCAAGTCTGGACCAAGTCTAAAGAGGCCAAAAGCTTCAGAAGAGACAAATTTGAACGTAAGTACCGACCACAGAAGAAATGTCTCGAGTCTGGACTCAAGTTCTACAGCCCTGCCGCCTGAGTGTCAGTAAAGAACCTTTCGTAGAACCAACAATAGTCATATTGCCCAGTGTCTACTGGAGTGAGCAGGCCAGTCTCCAGGCATCGTTAACTGTGGTCTATCACAAAACATGAGCTAAAGTGTGTGTGTGTGTATCCTTTATGATCTGTACTGTAGCTACTGTAGTTGCTTCATTAAAAATGCAACACTGTAAACTGGAAATCAAGTGTTGGTAAACTGCCTGCAGGTTGAAGAAGATGAGGTCTGTTACTCCTCGCTGAACCTCCCGAGCAGAGCGCCCCTGAGGAAGAGGGTGGAGTGCTCAGAGTTCAGCACATATTCTGAGGTTAAACTAGAACATAAACCTGCTGAGGAGGAACCTCAACATCTGTAAATCTGGCGACATGTGAATAGACCTATAATAAATTACATTTTTGGATTAAAAAAAACAACAACATGGGGATATCGAAAAGTAATTTCAAGTCATTCTAACCTTGTTCTGTTCGATCCTTACATTTTTTTGCCTCAGTTTCTGACTGATTTTTTTTTTGTTTGTTTAATTAATTTGGCTTTGTAAAAACTTTTTTGTCTCTGTCTCCAACCCTGCTCTAGTGTTAATAAATGGAGTCTGACTGATCGTACAAACAGTTGCTTGAATGTAATGATGTTGATATGTGAGGCTTGATTTTAATTCTGTAATTCAATATTTAATCTACATAGTTACTGCTTAGTATAGGGAATCCTATACTGGGATTTGTTATGCAGTGGGTGAGGGGCTATGTGGTTTTGTGGTTTGAGGGTTTTATATATATATATATAATATACATAATATATATAATTCAATCTTATTTATATATCGTTTTTACAACCAAGTTGTCACAAAGCAGCTTTGCAGAGACTCCAGTGAGCCGAAGGCGACAGAGACGAGGAAAAACTCCCTCAGCTGGAGGAAGAAACCTCGGGAGGAGCCAAGACTCAAATATTTTATTTATATATATATATAATGGAAGGTAAACATTGAATGGAGGACCTGTAGGAAGGTGCTCCTTCATCACCCACCTTTTGACAGCAGGCGAACGGGGCGGGGGGGGTGTGGTTGGTGACATTTTGGTCATTTTGCTGATGAGGGGGTGTCTTGGACTTGAACCTCTTTGGACTGGTCCTTGACTCGGAGCCAATCCTCTATGGATTTGGTCTTGTCTTCACTTGGACTTGATCCTCTTTGGTCTTGACACAGGATCAGTCCACTTTGGACTTCCATCTCACAGACTGGCACGTCGTGACTGAAGGTGTCGTGGGTCTTTGAAGCGGATGCTGGGGTCGAGCTCTGATTGGTCCACATCAGGGGAACCTTTTTGGATGGTTTATCTTGGAGTCAAATCTCTTAACTCAGACTTTAATGTCTTTGGACTCGGCCTTGACTTGGACCTAAATCTCTTTAGACTGTAGTCTTGTCTCATACTAAAGCCTCCTTGGACTCTTTATTGACTTTAACTTGATAAGCCCTGGTCTTGGACATGTTTGGGTGGGTAGCGGGTATGATTTTTTAAAAGCATGATCAGAACTGAGGTTTCCGTCAGGGGTTAAATTGGGCTGGGGCTGTCCAGGACACGCAGGCCTGTGATCACTGGACACTCTCCCACAGCTTCAACAAACCGTGTTTATATTTTGTACATTTGTCTCCTTCTAGGTAATCTTAAACCACACCAGTGCACACATTCATACATGCATTAACACACACACACTGACACAATACTGTATGATCATAAATTAACCTCCCCGCCCCCACCCTGAGAGAGTAAGAGCAGAGAACATCAGTCCCACTGAAACAGGAAACCCACAGTGAGACCCTGCAGCTCAGACCCCAGCAGACCACCTGACTGACTGATCTCAGATCTGTCCTGCACTGAGTAGAGGAACCTCTCAGAGTGGAGAACATGCTGGAACTGATCTCAGATCTGTCCTGCACTGAGTAGAGGAACCTCTCACACCTGGAGAACATGCTGGAACTGATCTCAGATCTGTCCTGCACTGAGTAGAGGAACCTC
>JBBPCX010070478.1:0-32500 GCA_037974365.1 Hydrocynus forskahlii
GAGAGACAGAGAGAGAGAGAGAGACAGACAGAGAGAGAGAGAGAGAGAGAGAGAGAGAGAGAGAGAGAGAGAGAGAGGGGTGTCTAAGCTATAGGTCTTAAGCGTTGTAGACAGCAAGAGAGAGGTGGTCTCATGCACCATCGCACACCCCCAGCCAGTGTCTTTCCTCAGCTCTCACACACACATACACACACATACAAGAAAGTAGGGGTAGGTGATGTGATCATTATTGGTCATCATTATTGGAAATTACATCACAATACACAAGTACCTTCAGTATTTCTAATTTAAAAAAAAAATAAATTGCTTGATGAGTAGCTGTTTGGATAGTTACTTTTCACCAACTGGTTGATATTTCCCTTTGTCCATTATAGCTTGAAAATAAATAGTGCATTTTAGGGCTGTGGCTATGGATTATGTTAGTAACTGAGTAATCAAGTACTCTAATGATTATTTCGATGATTAATCAAGCAATATACACAATTCATAATGTTTCATTTTACCTCATGACATTTCTACAAAGGAGCATGCATTCATGAGATCCTGCTGGTGTGGGTTTCCTCTCTTTCAGTGAGTCCTAACAGCCCTCCCAGTGTGGCTCTGCTAAACATGACCATGCTTGCAATTCAAAGTGCACAGCACACTATCAATTTGAATATTTTTTTTTACGAATTGTTTCATTGATTTGATAATAATGACAGCCGCGCGGTACTAATAGTACAGTTTTTCCGCTTTTTCTCCTTTTTCTAGTGTGGCATTGCTGTTCTGTTGCATACTGTCCATTCAAAATGATTTACATAACTCAGAAAAAAGAAATATCATGATCCATGTGTATTGTGAAAATGTCTTAAAATATTGCAAGTTTACATTTTGGTCCCATTGCCCACTCCTACTCATACTGTCCTTTTCTCTCATAGAGATGCCCATTGCCATACCATCATTCATTCATTCATTCATTCATTCATCCTCTTCATCATCATCATCATCTTTGGTCACCGAGATATCAAAGTACAATCTTTTAGTCCAGTAATGTAATGGAGGTGAGCAACGATGCGTGATGAAAAAAGCACCAGTGCATGCATACACTTACATACACACACACCTACATACAAACTCAAACACATATACCTCACTAATGCTGCAGTACAGTGCAGTAGTTATAGTCATACGTAGCTTCAGTAAACACAAGAGACTACAGAGATCTCTTCTGGTACACACTTTTACACACACAAACACATACATATAAAATGTTTCAAACTAGATTTCACTTAGTAAACAAGCCCATGAACTGGCACACCTCGGTTCGGTTCAAAATCAGGGTAGGACACCATATACAGTACAATATCATGAGCGCCTACACGATTTCACATTTACACCTCATGGTGTCAATAGATGCAACAGATATCTTTATTTATAGCACATATACCACATAAACACACACATCAAATGCAGAGGGGTCCAGAGGCCCCTTTCAGGGATCCAAACAAACCTCCTTTCTGTCCAGCCTGACAAGGGGCTACACCAATTCAAAAGATCGAGTAATCAACTGAATTGAGGTTCTTTTCCTTTTTCCAGCCACGATCATTCATTTCCGTTTTATCATGCCTTTGGAAAGCAGTGACCTTTCCAGCTAGCCATGCAAACGTTCAAAATAGGCTAATTTCTGGGACATGACATGCATGAATCGTCCTTAAAATGATGTGAGATCCCTCACGAGTGGGGAATGCCGAGATCAGTTGGACAAAGACATGTTAAAACCTTTTCATCTGTATAACTGAAACAATGGAACTCATATCGCCCCCTACGCTTCCTGCTGTGTATTACAATCTGTCAGAACAAACCCATGGATCACATTAACGTTATACTACGTTATGGAGGACTTTCGTTGTCAAATGTCTCAATTATGAGCTGCAAAACTGTGATTCCCTGTAAATTAAAGGCTGTGCAGCCCTAGCGCATGCTCTTAGTATAAGAATCATCAGCCCACATTCAAACACACAGGGGCCTCATCAGCGACCCTGTAGCGGATATTGATCACAGAGAAAAGCAGCACATATCAGCAAACAGTAGGGAAAGCCCCAGGGGGTCGGAAAAGCCACCGCAGCAGCCGTGCAAGGTAGGAGACCCGAGTTTACCTCTCCTGCGCCCCCTGAGCCACGGCCCTGCGCTGGCCTCATGCTAACACGCAGCAGAGAGAGGAAAGCACTCTGTGTCAAGAGGACCACACACACTCCGCTAACATAAAACCCGCAAGCAAGAGGCAAACAGGGCCGGGCTGCAGAGGAGCGAGGCCGCTCCTATAGGCCTGGGGCCTGGGGCCTCCGAGTCTCTGTCTCTTTCCCTTTTTTAGTCCTTTGCCCTCTCTGGGTTTTCTGCAAAACATGAATAATGCAGAAAAGGACATCTAAGTGAGGACAGCGACACGCATGCACAGGCTTTCAATGACAACAAAAGGAGTTAAAGGTCCATTTGTGAACCCTGCTTGAAATAAGCATTCATTGGTGGGCTTAAAGGGGGAAAAAAATCTAATTTTCACACCCCCCTGCTCCCAACACACAACCCCCCACCCCGCCCCGAATGTAGTCAATCAGCAAAGACTTGAGCTTCCTTTGTTATTTTTATGCCATGTCTACATGTCTGGCTGAGCCCACATCAGTTGACACGTCTAATTCACCACACACTTCCTTTAACTATTCTTGCTAACGTGGTTTCTCACACTGGATGATATACTGAAGATCAGTATAGCATAATAAGGTCATGTAGTGTCAGACTGTGAATGGCAAGCAGTTGGGACAATGTTTATTTAGATATTACGTTTTAGCATCTTTAGCCATGTGGCACCACTTGCGAAACTATCACTTTAAAACAAAAGAGAGATCAATCTCCCTGAGACCTGCTTGAAATAAGCATTGGACTCGATTCAGCCTTGCCTCCGAGTGCGTGCGTGTGTGTGGGCATGTGTGTTTGATTGGCTTAAATGAAAGAATCGAAGCACAGCGATGTGAACTTGAGCTCGTGAATCGGAGGCTGAATGGTGGGGGATGGGGTGTGTACGTGCACAGGAGCTGCAAGGGGAGGAGCCTTGGGAGGATCCTGTATTTGGCTCTATAAGCAGAGGATTTGATTTAGCCTCCCAGCTAACCTGATCCATCTCTGAACATGCATCACACACACACACACACACACACTCTCACAGACGCCACTCATCAAACAAGGTGCCTTCCCTGACCCACGGATGATTGCGTGTACACACAAACAAACACGCACTCTGTCCTAACAGTGTCAAAAAAGCAAGGGTGCAGAAGCACACCGACTGTCCTGAGATCAGCCTCGGTTTCCAACACTAAAAATAAAATTGGGTTAACAGCACAGCGTGGCACCTGTGGCTATGATTAGAATAGGGAAGTAGCCGAGGGTCAGTATGAGGCAGCTGCTTGAGTGTGTGTGAGGTCCTTTCCTCACACACACGCACACACACACACCCTTTCATCACAAACTGCTAACACGTCACAAGGATCACGTACTGCTAACACCTCCACCGCGATGGAAGAAAATGCAGTTATGAAACGAAAAAGACCCTACTGTTCGTTCGTATTGGCCTGGTGTGACACTTGGGCCGACCTCGCGGTCGGAGGACAGTCAGGCTGCTGCTCGGTCCACTCTTTGGAATCGTGTCAGGATGTCTTAAATATCTCTTTGCTCCGGCAGCCGATTCAACAACCAGAACATGATATAACACTGGAACCTTCCGGCTGAACTCCCTCAAAAACCACCTGACGTGAACGGTGAAGCCCCTTTAGCACCAACATTAGTACGAGCATTAGTGCTGGTCACCCAGTGAGTCACTAATAGCAGTGTGTCCAGCCAACTGCTTCTCATTGTCAGATTAATTGTCAATCCTAACCGGTCATCCGGATTCAAGTCATTCTGATCTTCAACAAAGACAAATGCCATGGGCCTAGTTCCGGTATTGCTAATACTTGACAGACTCACATGCAATCTCACACACACATAGAAACACATGATAGCCAAACTTGACTTACTTTTCTTTCTTTTCTTTGACTTCTTGTTTTGGTCTGAAAGGAGAAATAACAATAATAATACATAAAATATCATTCATTTTGTTTAAGCAAATTGTACCATTTCTTTGAGACCTTCAAAGCTCCTTACCTGCATCGACAATCCGTGTGTTCTGTGAAAGTCAACTGATAGTTATGCTGTGTTTTGCTGAGCTTCAATCTTAATACCTGCGGAGAGACATGACATTTGATAAGAAATTCATGATGAGAAAGTGTGTGTGTGTGTGTGTGTGTGTGTGTGTGTGTGTGTGTGTGTGTGTTTTTCCACAGCACCTATTAGCTTCTCTAGCCACCCTTTGACCTCACTCGGAGCTCTGCTGAATGATTCATCAATCTCAGATCAACAGCTCTGAGCAACAGGAGGCTGTGTGGCGTTATAATTCGCCGTGCCTGGCCTTGGCTGCAGGCGAGGGAGACTTTGAGCGCACAAACACGGGCATAAACGGAGTGAGAGGGGGGTAAACAACATAGCTCACACGCCACTGGACCTTTCCCATGCTGAACAAGGCCAGCAGACATAAGGCTATGGGCAGTACAACATGCAGACCATTGGTAACGGTTTGGATTATGTTTGGTTTTCGCTCCAAATGATCTGTTTAAGGTGTAGTTACAATTATTATACTACACAATATATAATGCTATATAAATACTATAACATACAATGTATAAGTGCATTTGAAGTCATAACTAAATTAGGTTTCCCACATACCTGCTTTGCCTATACATCACAACTGCAGTTTGATTTGACCTCTAAGCTTATTATGCACTTTTTAGGCTTATTATCCATTAAGTAAATGAATTATAGTGACTACAATGAACCTAACACGTAAACTGTGTATGTATGTAGAAAGTGAAGAACTGAAGTGTGGATCCAGTGCTTGGTACCCACAATAAAACCATCTAAAAACATCCTGGAGAAGTAGGACTTAAACTAATAATCTTTTCTATAATGAATTAATCTATCAGTGTCAGCCATTTCCTCTCACTTTGGCCCATTTTCTGAGTTTTATTGGATTTATTTAGACTTTCATATTTTATATTGTTCTTGTCTCTGTGCAGCCGTAACATAAGCTAATTCCTCCGAGATCAATAAAGTTTTCTGATTCTGATAATAGAGCCACCACATCCATGCCTGTGAATGATCCAAGACTTTGGCCTTGTTGACTAATCACTGCGCTGCTCACCTCCATGGTGACATTTCGTGTCGCCACAGGAACACACTCAAGCGCTTCATCTCCGCAGCAGCCCGCACAGCGGCTGAGAACGACGCAGGACGGGATGTAGGTGATGTCCACGTCTTCTGGACGCTCCTGTATGATGTCCACGAGAACCTCTCGTGGCTTACACTCGCTATTTTTGAAGACCTCAAGGAAGGGAATAACTGAAGTGAGAGGATAAAAACAAAAAAGAAAACCACAATTTGAGAACGTGTAGAGCGTAAAAGTCTAAATCTCTCACTGACCATTTTTGAATCTCAGTTTTATTTATAATTCAATTGCGTTGTTATCATTCACAGTAGTGGAATATAGACAATACAAGCTTGAAAACTGGTAACTATTACTATTACATATATTATTTGCGTATTTTATTGAATATTACTGTTCATTGGTTATTATCAGTTACTAGATCTTAATATCCCAGGGTCTATGCAGATGATTCGCCACCCTCAGACCGATGCATTAGAATGCACAGATTCTAACCCCCTGATATGGCCTACAGTAGCTCTTATCCTTGAAGCCCCTACCTGACTTTCAGCCATTAAGTGCGCTATTACCTTGCAAACAGTCCTGCTGAATAGCTGGGATTACTCAATGTCGGCTCCCTGTACATAACCTGCCCTTTGTCCTGTCGCTTCTACCTTTTCATGTTTCTTTTTGCTTCCCATGAACGCTGCCAATTCCACCACACTCTTGGCTCTTTTTGTGCGACAGTCAGGTACGAGCACTTCCTGAGCGGAGCCCCAGCGTGAAAGCCAGATTAGCAAAGAAACAATGCTAAAGATCTGTGTGGCTCAACACTCCACAAAAGCCTATTGTACAGAAGAGGGCCTTAATTGTACTTAAGTGGGACTGTCCGAGTTGTTTGACCATACAAGCCCGCTCGGAGAGGCACCCACACACACACACACATGCCCTGTGCCCCTTGTGAGCCCCATCCTCCCTCATTCCAAAAGGGTCCATGCCCCATCCTAGTGGCTCCCCACCCTCGTCCATGTGACCTCAGCACCTTGTGACCCACTGTGGCGCCAAGCTTCACCTTTGCCCCCGACCTTAGAATATTAGCCCACCCCAGGACGTCTCTGAAGCAGAGAAGACGCTTTCCGGGCTTTAACACCTTTTTGCTGTGTTAACTGACCAATTTGGGTGTTAATTTATATGCCAAAGAATGCTGGCCTGGTGAGCAAATGGTCAGTCATTTCAATAGGACAGTTCACCCAGCAAATGTCCATGAGAGCTAGCAGGCCACACAGACTGACCCAGCTTTCACTGAATATCAGCAGCGCTGGCATTTTCGGTCAAATTGTCTCTTTAGTTGACTGCAAAGACACCAACATAGACGTCTGTCTGTATACTAGCATCTTTGTTCAACAGGACGTAGACATGCCACACTCCAGACTTAGCAACACCCCGGCCCTGTGTGAGGACACTGACACTTCCATTGCAACACATAATTTAATATGTAACTGCAGTGCCAGTGGAATATCACACCGCCACAGGAGGTCTTACAGGACCAGAAAACATCAGCCAGTAAAGTGGCTCAAAGCAAACAAGTCCCGCCACTGTGAACAACAACAACAACAACAGTGTGCTGTTCTTACATTCAAAAACCCTCACAAAGTTCAACCCACAAAGTCAACAAAAAAGCAATTACAACCTAGTTTCTTTGCATGGGGCCCCTACAAAACTCGGGAGATCAAGTCAAAAACAGTGGACAACATAGCCAAATATATGTCCATGGGTCCACCTTTGTAGTGGGTCACCCTCACCTCAACACCCAGCCAGATCTACAGTCGACCTGTGAATGTGACCTTGGGGAAACTTTGACGAACAAACCAGACGAACACTGTCATCACTAATAAACAAACATGGCCCCGTCCGCTGCCTCCTGCCAAGGCTGTCACCATACAGTAAATTATTTGTTTTGACAGTCCTCGGGAACAAAAAAAGAAAAAGAATGGAAAAAATTCCTGTCCTTGTTCGCGAACAAGCGAATGATTAACCAAGGCCTGACACAACATTCTCAAAGTAAAGGGAACTGAATGGTGAATGAAAAAAAGGGCCTAGTTGACTGCTTGCCAAACATATAGCCCAGGAGTGAGACTTTGCCTCAGAAAATTGCCTCAAGACTGTAATTCCAAACATGTTCGCAAGGGGGCAGCGGCTTCAACATATTTGGTCAAAGAAGATAAAAAAAGTTGCATCTCTCAATAACCAAAGAGTCTGCACTAAAAAGGCTTGAGGGGTCCATTTAGCAGGCCACTTACCTTCATTTTTGCTTTTCCCTCCCTCTTTAGGTATGTGTGCTGCCTGTGGAGGGAAAAAAAAAGCAACGGCTTATTAAAATGTGTCTTTCAAAAGTAGGCTAGGTCTATTTCAGCCATTAAAGCACGCTTGGAATGTGTTAATTAAACCATAAATGAGTTTAAATAAGCTTTTCTCTTTGCCTGTTGCACGCCAAGTCTAACGGGGCAAAATCTGAAAACACAATGGCATCTGGGGATAATTTAGAAGAAATAAATTCATTTAAAAATGATTTATACTCTGCAAGTGATTTAACATCAAATTATCTGATAAATAACAAACTGTTAGTTTGTTTGTACATTCTCATGCAGGTTCTAATCCCGGGCTCTAAAATGTCAACATTTCTCCCTTGTCAATTTTCCCGCCTCATCGTGCCGCTGCCACCGATCCTCCATTATCTCCTACAGTGGCCAGCGGGGTGATCTAAGAGTGAAATCCATACTATATGCGCTATTTCAACCCTACACAAGAAGGAGCAGGGCAAGAAGGAGAAGGAGCAACCCTGTAGGGGCTCGTTCAGCAGTGCTACAGCACTGCACTCCTGCAGGTGTACAGCCTGCCTGGTGCAACAGTGCTCAGATATTGCACCAGCATTGTGCTGGGAGCCTGTGATCATACAACAGAGACTAACTAGTTCTTGCCATGAGGCATTTGAAACTGCCCTTCTCTACGAAACCACAACATTAACTAGGAAAGGGGAACTTCGTTTAGAATGAAAATAATTTTAAATACAGGATTGACTTATCATGACTTGCCACATTATTTAAATAAGCTGAATACAGACCAGCACTCTGAGGACCGGGACACTGGTGGAGCTCTTCTAATAATGCGTTTAGGAGAAGCCAGCTACAGGTCGCAGGATGAACTTTAGTCTGAACTGAAAAGTGGCTCTCGCAGCAGAGGATTAGAGTCATGAATGAGGTGAACATGTCGTGCTGGGGAATAGTGCTGTCTAAGCAGGACAGTACAGGCCAAGGTGAAAGTGATCTTATTGCTTTAACCCAAGCACCTTCTTGAAATGCTCTGCATCAGTAGATGGAAATTTCCACAGGGGGCTTTAAATTCTCATGCTGTGCTGGAAGGAGCCTTTGTTAAGTCTTTATTGTGTGGCCTATTACAGATGGGACCTGTGTAAGTACAGCCTTATTGATGGCAGGCCCATTGTAAGCAGTGTCAGGTTAATGAGCGGCTCCACTTTCAGACAGATGGATCAAATCAGACTGTGGATTACACTGTTAAATCAGTGTGTCTGGCTGTGAGGGGCCGGCATTTGGACATAATCAGGCTGAATGAGATCAGAAGTGGACAATTCAGCTATTGATGAATAGCTTTTTGCTTCTCTAATTGACGGGATGTGACAGCAAAAGACGCCCATACAGACATACATGCATACTGACGCCATACACACACACCAATACTCCAGATCCCAGCTCCTACCTTCAAAGCAGACGCGTGGAGCAGCGCTGCCAAAACCAACTGCAGCGAATAGACACCAAAGTTCATGGTTTTTGCCTTTTCCAGCACCTCGTAAAAGGGCCTCGAACCCAAAACTGCAGGATCAGAGAGTGAAGGTGAATGTGAAGTTGCGAATAAGGCCTCTACAGTGGAGCAAAAACCCGTGACACCGAGGAGGAGGAGGTGGTGGTGGTGGAGGAGACTGTGTGTGTGTGTGTGGGGGGGGTCAGAGTAGCACTCCCATTCTGCCCCAGGCTGGAAGCACCTGCGAGAAAATCCTTGGAATAAAACAAAACAAAAAAAACGACTAGGAATAAGAAGAAAAAAGAAAATCCACTGGATCTTGGTTGGTACTCCCCTCCGATCAGTTCCTACAATCCACAAGGACGTTCGACGGTCAATAAATAATGTAAATGTTTAGAAATAGATATATTAATAAAATTAATATGTAACAAAAATCAGCGGGGGTAATAAAAAGTTTCTCGTGGAGCTCCTAGTGCAGTGCGTGCGTTCGTGCGTGCGTTTGGCACCGAGGGCTCTCGTGGCGCGCACCGTGAGGGTCTGCCGCTGTGCCGGGGAAAAAAGCTCCGCAAAGAGTCTGCGTGCCTTCGTTTCTCTTTCCTTTCCTTCGCTTGAATGAGGAGCTCCCGCTCTCTTTCTCTGTTTCTCTCTCTCTCTCTCTCCAGACGCGGCTCATGCTCTCGGTCTTGAGAGAGTGGGGCGCTCGGCGGCACGCGATCCCATTGGCTGCCGAGTACTCTGACGTCACTGGGTTGTCATTGGACCACGCAGGACTCGCCGTGGATCCATTGGTTGTTCCACGGTGGTCAGGCAAGAGGTCCGATTGGTCAGAGAGCAAAATAAGGCGTGATGACGTTGTTCACTGAAACCGCAAACGTGAGCGCTGTCAGGCATTCACCACATGGACAGAAGTATTGGGACGTGTGACCCCCACACCAACAGTGACTTTAATGAAAGAAGTGTGAAATGAAGTATGAAAGATGTGAAGTATGGCGTGCAGGCAGGGTGGAATGGGTAGAGAAGATTGGCAGGAGTGATTTGTGTGGTAGAATGGGTAGAGAAGAGCGGCAGGAGTGATTTGTGTGGTAGAATAGGTAGAGAAGAGTGGCGGGAGTGATTTGTGTGGTGGACTGGGTAGAGAAGAGTGACAGGGGTGATTTGTGTGGTGGAATGTGTACAGAAGAATGGCAGGAGTGATTTGTGTGGTGGAATAAGTGGAGAAGAGTGGCTGGAGTGATTTGTGTGGTGGAGTGGGTGGAGAAGAGTGGCTGGAGTGATTTGTGTGGTGGAATAGGTAGAGAAGAGTGGCAGGAGTGATCTTTGTGGTTGAATGGGTGGAGAAGAGTAGCAGGAGTGATCTGTGTGGTTGTATGGGTGGAGAAGAGTAGCAGGAGTGATCTGTGACAGGCAGGTACCAGCAAGAGTGAAAGGGGAGTGAGACAGTAGTGAGACCAGCTGTGTCGTCTGGTTTGATAGTTTGGAGTCAGCAGCACTGAAGAAAAGACAGGAAGCAGAGCTGGAGGTGGCAGAGATAAAAATGTTAAGATTTGCATTGGGAGTGACGAGAAGGGACAGGATCAGGAATGCATTCATTAGAGGGACAGCTTGAGTGGGACATGTACTGAGGAGAGACTCTGAGTATGTTGGGAGCTGGATGCTGAGGATGGAGCTGCCAGGGAAGATTAAACGAGAAAGGCCTGGTAGGAGGTGTATGGATGTGGTGGGGGAGGACATGCAGGCAGCTGGTATGAGAGAGGAAGATCAGCTGTGGCAACTCCTAATCGGGAGCAGCCGAAAGTAGTTGAAGAAGAAGAAGAAGCATTCAAATACATAGACTTGGAGTTGGTCCCCCCTTTGCAGTTATAACAGCTTCCACTCTTCTTGGAAGGCTCACAAGATTTTGGAGTTTCTGTGGGAAATTTGTGCCCATTCATTCTGTAGAGCATTTATGAGGTCAGGCACTGATGAGAAGGCCTGGCTCGCAATCTCCGTTCCAGTTCATCCCATAGATGCTGGATTGAGTTGGGGTTGGTGTGGGCCAGTGTGAACTCATACTGGAATAGAAAAGGACTTTCATCAAACTACTGTATCCACAAAGCATGGTGTTGTCCAAAATGTCTTGGTATGCTGAAGCATTGAGATTGCCCTTCACTATAAATAAAAGGCCACCGGAATTCAGTGACTGAAATGGTCCCAATACTTTTGTGCATATAGGGGGACAAAATAGGGGGCACTGTGTTTTATTTATTCCCTATTACGTTTATAGGCTTGTGGTCCTTCCCCATTAGACCAGCCTACTGCTATACAGAGCTTCTTACCTATCCATACTAACACATCCTCACTGCAATCGTGGAATTCATTCTCATTCTTTGACATGACCACTGAGAAGTATTAATAATCTGATTCCGTTTCCGTTCCTTTGAATAGACTCACTAAGTAGCTTTTTTGGTCATTACTATTTGTGTCATTTTCCAGTTTGTTATTCCATATGGAATTTTTCCAAGCCATTTCCATCACCCTTGGCTTGCTCACTACGGGCCTGGACTCAGATTACTGTAATGCTGCCATGTGACACCAACAGATGTAAAAAATATTTTTTTGAAATTGAATAATTGGGGATATCCAGTGGCTGTAAGTTACCTTGTACTGTTTTGTGTCGTATTAACTGTGTGTGATGAGGCCTAATTTGATTTTCTGACCTTGACTTGGCAGGACAATAACACTCTATTCTATTCTATTCTATTCTATTCTATTCTATTCTATTCTATTCTGTTCTTTTCTGTCCTGTTTTGTGCATTTCTCTTCTCTTCTCTTCTTGTCTCTTCTCCTCTCTAAAGATATGTGTGAATCACAGATCAATCTGGGTGGTTCACAACTGAGCTGCTTCTGACTAAGCATTAACTGTTCATGAGATTCTCATCAATTAAATGATGAAATTTGGGGAAAAACTTTCTTCAAACATTAGCAATAGTCTGGGAAGAGGGAAAGTCGTCATTAGACATTTTACACAGGCACAAAAAACACCACCCAATTTTTGCATTTTAATGATTTGCGTGGTTTGTGGTTGACACACAGCTGCTACGTGCACAAATTCAAATGCCCTATTAATAACTAGATGAGGTGATTCATGCAGCGTACTGTTTCTGGAAAGGGAAAGTGGTGCCAGCTGTATTCAGAATAGAGTAATTTACTCATTTACAATGCACATAACATATCAATTATAACAATATTTCCGTGGCTAAAAATAACGTTCTTGCACATCATGTTCTATATATACAGTATTTGGACAAAAGTATTGGGATGCCTGACCATTACACCAACAGGGACTTTAATGAAATTGCATTCAAACACATAGCCTTTAATATGGAGTTGGTTCCCCCTTTGCAGCTATAACAGCTTCCACTCTTCTTGGAAGGCTTTCCACAAGAGTTTGGAGTTTCTGTGGGAATGTATGCCCATTCATTCACACTGAAGTTGGACGAGAAGGTCTGGTTCGCGATCTCCATTCCAGTTCATTCCAAAGGTGTTGGATGGGGTCAGGGCTCTGTGCGGGACAGTAAAGTTCTTCCACATCAAACTCATCCAGCCATGTCTTTATGGAGCTTGCTTTGTGCACTGGGGCACAGTCATGCTGGAATAGAAACGATTATTCCCCAAACTGGGTCCACAAAGTTGGAAGCATGGTTTTGGTGTGCCGAAATGTCTTAGTCTGCTGAAGCATTAAGTTTGCCCTTCATTGAAAGTAATGGACCAAGCCCAAAGCCTGAAACGCAGGTGTGTCCCAGTACTTTTGTCCATATAGTGCGCCATCCTGGATGAGACCCATCTATGCTTTCCACCACAATTAGTTTGTCCTACAGATGTTTGACCAAATGCATCAATCTCTGGTGCATCTCTTGGGTTTTCTCTCTCCTTGACCCTTGTGCTTTAACCGTTTTTGTTAATTTTCAAAGGAACAGGATATAGTCGCTTTTTAGGTCTTGGTTACTCTCAGCATTTCTTCCTCATGCTTTTTTATTTTTTTCCCTTTTGTCATAGTTTATCTCTGTGTTCCTCATGGCTCAGTGTGTGTCATACAGATGTTGTCCTGAACTGAATGGGCCAGCACGTCAGAGGCCTGACTAGGACTTTTCAGTCATTCACTTCCAAATCTGAGAAGTAGTGTGACCCAGAAACAACAGCCCCCTCCTTTGCGTAAGTGTAAGTGGATGGTGGATGAGAATCTAAGCTGGTGTTTGTTGCCCTGAGCTGTGTGTGTGTGTGTGTGTGTGTGTGTGTGTGTGTGTGTGTGCATGTGTGAGGTAATGCCAGCTACCCCGGTTCCCATGAATCTGCACTGCTGAGAATGGCTATTTCAGTCAGACGGTACATGAGGAGTCTGTCCAGATGGCGCCCCTTTAGAGATTTAGAGGTAACTTCAGTCCCCTCACAAACACACATACACACACACACACACAAACGTACAAACACAGGTTTGCTATTTGCTGTTACGTGGGGTCATACATATGGCCCATATATATTATATATGTATATATGTCCCGTATATACACATGTGTAAGCTTCTATATGTAATAATATTTGATATTCATTGTTAATGTCTAAAGAATCTCCACCTTGTTTTCTACATTATTAGAACAGAGCAGCTTCTCTTGACTTTGTGTGAATCTTTCATGATGAATCAAGAAATGGTACAAAATTAAATAGCTTAATCTTAAATATATGTAAGTACCTATATGTAATAATATATATGCAGTACCCTCTGGTATGTGCCTAGTTGGTCGGGTTCGTCCTACAGCAAGATAGTGAAACAAAACTTTGTATCTATATTCTGTATGCATTACATATTGATAATGGATATATGGTAAACACATAGTAACATGCGAACACACACACACACACACACACACACACTTTGTCCTTGTGCCCCAGGAAAAACTCCTTGTTCCCCGTTCTCGAACATTCTGAGGGTTCCTTACTCTTTTTCCCACTGTCCTCTACAGCGGACTCTTTAATCCGTTTCCATGGTGTTCTGACCACTTAAACTCTTCTCTGCTTTTTGTTCTCTTTTTTTCATCCATCTTCGTGTGATGAGTTTAATAACGGGACCTTTTCTCTAAGCCCCGTGGCAATTAGCTCCTGCCGCTGCACCACAAGTGTGAAATATCTGTTTAATTCCAGCCATGAATGGACCTGAATCTATTCACAAGAAACAGACAATCTCAACCTTTCCAGCCATTGTTGATCAATCTATATGATTATTTGCTTAACTATTTGGCTTATGAACCCCTGTTTAGTGGGAAAATTACTCAAACAGTGAGTTAGCTACCTGACAAAATGAGTTAGAAAGTCCATGACACATTCAGTGGATGTGTTTTTGCACGTCGTCTGTTGTTAACACTTCCTTTCTCTTTTATTTTAAACCATTATTGTGAAGTCCGGTAAAGTTGAAACAGCCCACTAATTTTGTTCAAGTGATGTGTCATGTAGTTTTAGTTCTGCATCTCTGACTTACAGAACAGTCTCTTTTTTCAAGTGTGTGGTAAATGCATCAAAATGCATCAAAAGGAAAATGCCTGAAACCCCTGATTCACTGATTCACTGCAGCACCGTGTACTACAGATGCAGTGTGCAACACACACCCATTTTTCAACTCCAAGGCAAGGCCGAGGTAGGAAAACTATGGAATAAGATAACCATGGCAACCCTCATGAACATCTATAAAGTGTCAGTTGTCAGAACATTTTCTGACTAAAGACTTAATGGCACTTGACTGTCACACGCACCAGGTCACGTGACGTCATCAGGCACCGGAATTGACTTGTGTAAGGTATATAAACAGGAAATAGGGTTTCCTCTGCACCAGACATCGGGTTCATGTCACCTTGATTTAGCCCTCAACTCATGTGAGTACTCTGGTTCTCAGAACCATTTATATACTTGTCTGTGTACGTGTGAGAATGCGGATTTCCTGGTGGAAATCTCTACTCAGTTGAGTAGCATTCTCAGATTAAATCGCGTGGCTTACCAGCTCACTCGTTTGTGTCCGCGTTTGGGCTTTCCACCACGCTATACCTGGGCTTCTCTCTTGACAGTCATTTCTTGTCTGCCTCCATGACAGAATGTCTGGTCCCGAAGTAAGCCCAGCGGACATCGCCCATCTTTGGGAGGTGATCAATCAGCAGGCAGTAAAAATTGTGAGCCTGAAGCAGGAGGTGGGGAATCTCTGTGCGGAGGCGATAAGTCTTCGCGAGGACCTCACCGCCGTGCAGACAGCTTACAATGAACTGTCTGCTGGGCGATCACCCTCCCAGGACCCTGTCCGTACTTCCACTTCCTCCAATCTACCTAAAATATCACTTCCAGATAAATGGAATGGATCCGACGGCAAATGTGATGTTTTTCTAACCAATCTGTCTCTCATCTTCCAGCCACATCGCTACCCCACAGACTGGAGCAGAACCACCCCACTCACCTCTCCCCTCACGGAGCAGACAGCTGAGTGGGCTGCGGCAGCCCTTAAATCCAACAGTGACTTCACGAAAGAACTTAAGGCTGCCTTCTAGCACCCTGAGAGCGAGGTGGAGGTCGATTCTCATCTCTACCATCTTAGACAAGGGGAACGCAGTGTGAGTAAATACACTGCGGAATTCCGTACACTCTCTGTGCAGACAGAGTGGAGTGACGTGGCTTTATGCACGGCATATTATAAGGGTTTCTCCACCCGCCTAAAAAAGGAATTGGCTGTTCGTGAACTGCCCAAAACCATAGAGGGAATGATCCAGCTGGCCCTGAGGGTGGATCAAAGACTTGGATCACTCGCCAAGCCTACACGTCATCCCGCTCTATGCTCCGCCCCCCGGATCCGAGCTCCTGACTCTTCTCCTCCACTGTCTTCTACCTCCACTGCGTCTCCCCGACCTCCACACGCCTCAGAGGTCCACTCATCCGGAGCCGGGGAACCCATGCAGTCAAGACGCACCTTCCTGTTGGCAGCGGAGACAGCATGACGTTTTTGCAAGGGCCTTTGCGCCTATTGCGCCTCCCCCAATCACAATCAAGCCATCTGTCCTCTCCGTCTGGGAAATGGTCAGACCAGGTGAATAGGGGGAGGCTCTCACCTGGTCCACTGGCTGCTACTTCCTGCCTTCCACAGACTGTTTCTCGGCTGATCCTTCAGGTATGTCTCCTTCTGGGCCACCAACAGATCGTGGCCTCTGCGTTCGTTCACTTGGGTGCAGCTGGCAATTTTATCGATCAGGCTTATGCTGCCCAGTTGGGGATAGAACTTGAGGTGGCCCCTCTCTCTTAGCCCCATAACTCATTGCACCAAACCCTTAACTATGAAGATTGATGACCACACCAAAGTAATAACCTTCCCCGTCACCAAAATCACTTCACTGCCCATCATCCTGGGTCATCCATGGCTTCTCACTCATGACCCTCTCATCTCCTGGGCCAATCATCGGATCATCCATTGGGGTCCAACCTGTCCGGAGCTTTGTCTCCAGGCTAGGGCCGAGATGTGTTCTGGGGAGTCCTAGGCCTCCGATGTTGACCAGGAGGCCAGTCCCGTCTCGTACCTTGACCTGGCCTAGGTTTTAAGTAAGCGGAGAGCTGTCCATCTACCACCTCATTGCCCCTACGAACTGGCCATCGAACTCCAGCCAGGCGTGGTACCACCCCGTGGCCGTCTGTTCTCTCTCTCTGCGGGGGAGCAGAAAGCCATGGAGCAGTACATTGCTGAGGGGCTTCACAATGGTACTATACGACCATCGTCCTCCCCCACGGACGTGGGGTTCTTCTTCGTCAAGAAAAAAGACGGGGGCCTCTGTCCTTGTGTCGACTATTGGGGGCTCAACCATATAATCATCAAAAATCGTCATCCACTCCCTCTCACTAACACCGCCCTGGACGCTCTCTCTGGTGCCAACTACTTCACTAAACTGGACCTATGGAGTGCGTACAATCTGGTCCGCATTAGAGAACACCCATCTTACTCCATCCTGATCCAACCAAACCCTTCGTTGTTGAGGTGGGCGCCTCCGATGTGGGCATAGGGGCCATCCTCTCACAGCGCGGTCCAGACCAGAAGTTGCATCCCTGTGGCTTCTTCTCTAGAAAGTTTAACCACACACAGCAGCGTTACTCTGTAGGGGACTGTGAACTGTTGGCCATCAAGTGGACTCTAGAAGAATGGCGTCACTGGCTCCAGGGGGCAGTGACCTGTTTATAGTCTGGATCAATTACCAGAACCTCACCATCATACAACAAGCTAAACAACTCAACCCCAGGCAGGCGCGGTGGGCGCTCTTTTCTGAGCAATTTAATTTCCATCTGTCATACCGTCCGGGGTCGAAAAACCCCAAGGCTGATGCCCTCTCCCGTTAACACCAAGCGGAGAGCCCCTGGACGGACCCCGTGCCTGTCCTGCCGCCTCAGATCATCATGGCCCCTCTCCAGTGGGGGTTAGAAGAGAGAGTCCACCAGTGGTACAGACAGGAACCACCACCAGCTGACACTCCTCAAGGTTGACTATTCGTGCTTAACGCCTTAAAGCAGGAAGTTCTCCACTGGGCTCATGACTCTGCTATGGCTGGTCATCCAGGGACTTCACGCACCCTCAGTCTACTCCAAAGAGGCTTCTGGTGGCCCAGTATGGCGAAAGTCGTTAAAGATTAGGACTCCCCACAGCTAAAACCACCGCTGAACTGGTGCTCGAACATGTGGTCCGATTGCATGGGTTCCCCAAGGACATCGTCTCAGACAGAGGGTCCCAGTTCACGGCCAAGTTCTGGCAGGCCTTCTGCCATCTGGTCAATATCTTCACCAGCCTCTCTTCCGGGTACCATCCCCAGACTAATGGCCAGACGGAGCGGACCAACCAACAACTGGAGCACTTCCTTCGATGCTTTGTGGCTGATCGGCAGCACTCCTGGGCTCGCTACTTCATCTGGGCAGACCTTTCACACAACCTCCTCACCTCCTTGGCCACTGGCCTCAACCCAAGGTGTGTCACGGGGTCCAATCTCTGGGGTTCGAACTCCAAGAGCCGGAGGTTGTTGTCAGCCCAACAGTTGGTCCACAGGTGCCGGCGGCTCTGGAACCAGGCTTGACTCACCATCCAAAGAGCCAACGCACGCTACACCCAGCAACATTGCCACCGGCACCCTCCGGGACGATTGTTCCATTTAGGTGACAGGGTCTACCTCTCCACCAAGAACATCAACCTCCACACTGAGAGCAAGAAGCTGTCTCCACGCTTCATCGCATCAACCCTGTCACCTTCCGGCTCCAGCTGCCTGCCTCCCTCCAGGTCCATCCTGAATTCCATCAATCTCAACTTAAACCTGTACATTTCTGTCCTCTGTCTCCCCAGGGGGGATACTGTCACACGCACCAAGTCATGTGACATCATCAGGCACCGGGATATAAGCAGGTAATTAAACAGGAAATAGGGTTTCCTCTGCACCAGACATTGGGTTCATGTCACTTTGACTCAGCCCTCAACTCTCTTCAACTCACGTGAGTACTCTGCTTCTCAGAACCATATATATACCTGTCTGTGTGTGTTTGAGAACGCGGATTTCCTGGTGGAAATCTCTACTCCATTGTGGAGCGTTCTCAGATTAAATCGTGTGGCTTACCAGCTCACTTGTTTGTGTCCGCGTTTTGGCTTTCCACCACGCTACACCTGGGCTTCACTCTCGACAGTCATGTCTGCCTCCATGACACCTGACAATTGTTGGAATTCGTTTTTATGAACCGGCACCGTTATGTCGGTTGTCATAAAAGGTTTGTGTAGTTATCATGCTGAGCACTAACTGCAACATGCAACAGAAGTTCTAGGTTAAGAAAAGCTCCAGCGTTTGGAGGTGCCAATCAAAACCTTTTTTGTACTACACACAGTTTGACACATTTAACACCACAGCTCTCTGCATTGGAGATATTTTTCGGATTGTTTTACTCATAACCTGTTCGGAATGACCACTTTTGGTGATTCACGTTTTTAAATGTTAATGTGAAGAACGCATTCAGGCTTTTTTTGTCTTTGTCATCCACCTTCAGCTGAGCCCACAGGCCGACGCTGTGGAAATGTTGAGTGGAGCGATGCGGTTCCTTGGCCTTTTTTTTTTACGCTGCAGTTTTCTCCATTAAGTGAGCCCATCTGTAAACTATGTCTGTAACCTATTTATAACAAATGACATAAGACTACATGAACATCTAGAAAGTGAAACTGACAATAGTTGGAATTACCTTTTATAAAGATTTATGTTGTTTGTTATAAAAGGCTTATGTAGGTGTCATGTAACCTTACGCATTCTGGACTTCAGTAAAGTGTTATCTATTTCTGTTTCTGTATAAATCTGTACATTTCAGGAAAGTACACAGTATTTTAAGCACTTTTTCTGTATTTGTTACATTGCAGATGGAGAAAATAAACAGGCTAGACTGACTTTTTAGTGGACTGTAAAATGTGATAGTTTTGACAGAATACTATCGTTTAGTTTACTACTGTGCTTTATGTAGTGAGCCAAGGACACGTTGTTAAGGAATTATCTTTACGTTCACTAACTATACTGATAAAATGATACTCTATCTAATGATAGCTACTTTCAGAAACAGCCAACTGTTTGTGCAACTTATTCTTAACTTTTTAAAACCAGTGATGTAATCTAAAAGATAAGACTGCAGTTCATTTTGTCCCATCTTATTGTTGTCTTTGTTTTAGACTGGTGTTTAACTGTTTATTATATTTGCAGCTACTCGATTCTCATAATTGGTCATAATTAACATTCTTCAGATATATAAATCGTAAACTGTTATCTCTTGTCCTCTCCTACCTATTAATCTAAAATTTTCCATCATTGACTAATCCAGGGGTACCCAACGCTGGCCCTGGAGGGGAGGGGTCAAGCACGTTTTGGTGATTTTCCTGCTGGAGTTGGACAACCTTGGATTAATGTATCCCTTCAGTCACTCACTGCAGGCTTTCAGCGACATTAAGCTTGTTTTTTTTTTCCTTCTTTGCATATTTTGACATAATTTTTTGCAGATCAAGATGAGAAGGCTAACAAGTCAGAAATGTTCCACCTCAGCCTCACTTTGGATTTCAAGATTAAATGACTGGTCTATACATAACGCTTGGGACCAGAAATTAAACTAAAAGCAGAAAGCTGCTAAAGCCCATGGAGGAAAATGTCTCTTACGTGGCTAAAAGTACATTTTCTCCAGTTTATTTTCCTCACTTTTTTCACTGAGCACTAACTGTCACATACAACAAAAGTTCATCCTACGTGAAAAGTTCTTCCTGTACTTGCACTACAAACAATTTGTAACCCATTTCACACCATAGCTCTCTGTATTTGTATTAGTAGGAGTATTTTATTCACAACCTGTTCGGAACGACCATTTTTGGTGATTCATGTTTTTAAACGTTCCCAAATATGCCATTTGAAGGTGGACGGTGGTGATATCCGTGTGATGGAGAAAGCATTCGTGCCTTTTTTGTCTTCGTCATCCACCTTCAGCAGAGCCCACAGGCCGACGCTGTGGAAATGTGGAGTCGAGCGATGCGGTTCCTTGGCCTTGTTTGCCTTTACGCTGCAGTTTTCTCCATTAACTGAGTCCATATGTAAACTATGTCTGCTACTGGGTATGACTGTGCAAACCACAAACGGTTATTAAAAGCTTTCATGTGTGTGTTTTTTCATGCCGCTGTGGCTGAAGACGCTTAACACAAAGTCAGGAAAGACAAGAATCTTCTTTTCAAGTAGTTAAATGTTGAAGTTGTATAAAAAATGCACAAAAGGTTTGTAGTCAGTGTTCTTGTATCACAGAAACAAGGCTAAACTGCTTTAAGCTGAAAAGCCAGAAATATGCAAAATGTCATTAACAAATGTAATTTCAGAAGAATCTGGTCAGATTTGCAAAGCACACCCCTATATTACTGCCAATTGCCTACAGGAAGATCTGCCTGGCAAAGAAATACTAAGGCACAGTCATCATCTAGAAGAGACAGTATCTGAAATGACACACCGCTTTGATAAACCAGAGGCATTCTGGGATCGACTGTTGTGGTCTGATGAACAGACATTGGCAATATTCACCAAATGTGTGTCTGGAAAATAAAAGAGAAGCATCTGAATACTTGAACACTTTGCCAAATGTTAAGCATGAGATGGATCTGTTAAGCTGTGGGGTTTCATGACAGCCAGTGACACAGAAAATGTGAGGAAAGAAAGGAGTCTACTAAAAATCAACAAATCCTGAAAGCTTATGTCCCATCAAAGAAGAAAAAAGATGGAATTTTACAAGACAGTGGTTTAAAACATGAATGTAAAATTAACTTCGAATTACTTTAACCTTGACTTACCTTGAAACAAAATCACCATCCCCATACATGAATATTCTTTAAAAAAATGTTATTAGAGAATAAACATACCTTGCTTATAAGACTACCTGTGAATTCTTCAAAACTAGTAGTGTTTTACAAGGAAAATCTTAAATTGTCTCAAGAATGGAAAGATGATTATTCGGCTACAAGAAACAAAGAAGCTCTGTTTTCAGCAATTAAGTCATTAAGTACTAAATGAAAATGTCAAATTTTATGTGGTCAAACTTTTGCGTAAAACTATACAACCAGAAAGCAATGAACACTATTTAGGAAAAACCCATGGTTGGTTCATGTGATATTGTCACTTATGGGCTGACCCCCTACAGCAAGAAGACACAGGAGCAGACTTCCATAGTTCTTCTTTTTTTCTTTATTTTCAAAACACAAAGAAAAGAAGGCTCAAGGGCCCAAAACTGAAAGTAAGGCAACTGAACAGACACAACATGATAAACTGTGTTGGAGAACCGACAACACACAAACTAAAAACAGCCTCTTTATACTAAGAACATAAACCCCCAAAACACCTGATAATAATTAGTCCTTCATCCCTGGCCAACCGAGAGCTCTTACTGATCTCTCTGGCCAGGGATGAGGCCACACCGCCAGTTAACATAAAAGGCCTTATCCCTTGACTTAAACAACAGTGGCCTCTAGTGGCCACTGACTTGGGATGGCACAGATACCAGAAAATGTCCTAAAGTTTGTAGACATCTGCCCATCAATCAACATTTCTTCCAAAATCAAGGATATCAATCAAGGATATTAATTTGCCCCCACCCTTGACTCATCTGAAAGTGATTTATCCTAGATGTGTGAACACTGCTGTGAGGATTTGATTGCATTCATTAGGGCTTTTGTGAGGTCGGGTTTGATATTGAGTTCTTATCATACATCACTTTAAGTCGCCCTAAATCTATTGGGTGGACCACCATCACACTGGCGAACATGGTATATCTGAGATATAAATGTTAGAGAGAAGTAACTTTTTTTTTTGTCTGCACAGTGCATGTTATTCTTTCTTGGCTAAACATTTTGCCTGGCACGATGCCGTACCCACTTAATGCCCTGCTCCACTGTTATTTTCCCATCATTCAAAGCGCAGGTATAATGGCAAGCAGTTGCATGTTCAAGAGGTTCCTCTTAAGTAACTGCTACTCACATTCGCACTGTTTGCCCTGCTTATTACACTGATTCTGAATCCCCCGTCCTCTCTCACTATATGCTGTCTCCTCTGTTTCTACAAAACTTTGATGAAGCCTAGTTGCTAACACCCCGTCATTATCCAAACAAAGCTTTGAGGAAACCACCTTTGGTGGCCTGCCAATGTGCATGCAAGCTCTACTTAGGCCTCAAAATGACCTTAGAGCCCATATTTATAATGCAGTGGCACGAACAGTCCACCACCCACCTGCTCTTTAAACACTAGAACACTGAAGGTGATGTCAGGGCCAGTGCTGGTGTGAGTGGGGGTGTATTTTAATAAGGAAGACTTTGTATTTCTCTGCAATTTGAATTCTGATTGGCTGAACCGCTCTGGAAATTGCTTAATGTACATACACCACACACATCAGCTATATTCTGCATTAACAAGCCAAGTTATTAAATGCTTTTGGGCTGCTAAGGGAATAATGTTTGATTTGTTGCCTGGTAACCCTACCCTCCACCTTTGATGGAATTCATAATGGTCATTAGCGACGGTAAATGAACTGATTTACTTTGCATTTATTGAGTATTGACGTGTTTTATACCTGTTTAATGAATTCACATCATGCTGCAGCAATTTACTCTAGTGCACACTGTTCTGATGCTTTAATAGCGGGCTTCAACATTTTCGTTATTTACAGCGATAATCTGTGGTGATTGGAAATCCATTCTTAATCTGAACCGCTTATCCTTAATCAAGGTTGTGGAAGGTCTTAGTGTGAAAGGCTGAGAAAAACCCTAGACAAGGAACCAGTCCGTCACAGGGCAGACACACAGACAAGCACATTTACATACACACAGTCACACTAAATGTTGTCTTGTCTGGGTGTTTTGTTGCTTTTGTGTTTTTTCTAGTTCTGTTTCCGTTCTTGTATCGCACCATGGTCCTGGTGGCATGTAGTTTTATTTCACTGTGTACTGTGTGTATAATGACAATAAAACCTACAAGTCTACTTGGCTTGACTTGACCTAGGGGCAATTTAGCATCTCTAATTAAATATATCAGTAACGAGTAGGCCAAATAGTCTTATAATAATCTTTTATACAATAATGAGAAGTATCCAATATGGTTGACCACCCTTGGTTAAACGACGTTGGTTGATTTTCTATGGGATATTAATGTATCTTCTACAGAGAATAACTAAATGTGGCCATTTTTTGGTCATTTTAATTTTAATTGTGTTTAACATATTGGAAATAAAACAAATCAAGTGCACCATAATTTTTGTGCATGGCACGTTTTTTTTTCCAATATGCTCAACGCATGACCAGTAAATGTGCTCTCCATAGAGGAGGCATTCTCATTTATTACACAGACACAAAACAACATGATATTTTTGACCACTCGCACCTTATTTTGGCAGTATCTGAATTTTAGAATGAACTAGATTTGAGATTATTTGATTTACTTTTGCAGTGTATGTCGGCTGCCTGGGACTGTGGATAGGAGTAGTGTTGTATGAGCACTGGACAAGAAGGACGAGCGTTTCACATACTGTGAACTTATTAGAGGATCAGTTTTAAAATGTAAATTTTTTTGTGAACTATAAAGTGAGAGTTAGGCCCCCAAATGTAGCCTCCCTATTCGCTGAGGCATCTGTTCAGTGACCGTCTGACATGAAATAGCTAAAAAAACCTGTTTTTTGTTTAAATGCATTAACATAATAAATCATTACTTGATGTTGAACCATTCAATCAGTATGATAAGCTTTATATTATGTTTCAGATGAATGTTAATTAGACTACTGAATAATGTAATTTGCAGGTTGGTTAACAGCATTATATCCATAATTAGTAATCCCAGTGTGTGTTTGGCATTAGACACCCATGAGATTGACCCCAAGCATCAGTGTCAAGGCCGCAGCCCCGAGACAGAAGATAAATGCAGATAAACCCCAAAAGTTTCCTCTATCTGTATCTGTCACCTTGGCTAATTTTTTATGAGCAGAAGTGTTTAGTCTCTGCTCTGTCATGTGACGCAGAGAAGAGGATAAAGTTAGGTGTGCACTGATGGTGCTCTCAGCATGAACAGCTAAAAAACCTGGGCTCTGACACCATTACAGATCTGCTGCTTTATTAGAAATATGGTTTTGAGAACTGCGATGACTGCTGTGGGATTATGTTTCCAAATGCTTGAACCACTGACCCACCCCTCTAACCCCTTGTCCTTAATCCTTGAAGGCCGGTTGGAGGTCCATAAGACCTGTCACATGCTTTCTGTGAAAATATTTAGCTTTACGCTACATTGCCCATCAAAAGTTTGGAGGCACTTTGCTTTCCAAAATGCTTTTAACTCCTTGAACCCTAATCTTCTCATTCAATAATGAATCTTAAAGAGCCCATATCATGGATAACTCTTTTTTGTGTAGTTCAGTGTACTGCATGAATGTTATTAAAGTGTCACAATCTACCATTCACTCCATGTATAGAAACTAACCTGCAAGAACAGCCTATTCTGAATTCACTGTTTCTGTGATGTCACAAAAACCAGTGCACTTACACATGCTGATAAAAAAAACATTAAGACCACTGACAGATAAAGTAATTATCATTGATCATCTTGTTACAGTGGTACCCGTCAATGGGTGGGATATATCAGGCAGCAAGTGAACAGTCAGTTTTTGAAGCTGGTGTGTTGGAAGCAGGAAAAAACGAGAGAACGTGAGGATCTTAGTGCTGTTGACAAGGGCTAGAGTGTGATGGCTTGCATGTCCAAAACAGCACATCTTGTAGGGTGTTCCTGCTACACTATATGGATAAAAGTATTGGGACACTTTGCAGCATGACTGTGCCCCGGGGCACAAAGCAAGCTCCATAAAGACATGGCTGTATGAGTTCGGTGGGGAAGAACCTGACTGGCCCACACAGAGCCCTGACCTCAACCCCGTTCAACACCTTTAGGATGAACTGGAACGGAAAGTATGTGCCAGGCCTTCTCATCAAACATCAGCGCCTGACCTCATAAGTGCTCTACAGAATAAATGGACATAAAATTCCCAAAGAAACTCCAAAATCTTGAGGAAAGTCTTCCAAGAAGAGTGGAAGCTGTTACAGCTGCAAAGGATGGACAAGCTCCATATTAAAATCTATGTATTTGAATTTAATGTCATTAAAGTCCCTGATGGTGTAATGGTCAAGTCAATACTTTTGTCCATATCGTGTATGTAGTGGTCAGTATCTACCAAAAGTGGTCCAAGGGAGGGCAACCAGTGAACCAGTGATGGTTATGGGTGCTCATGGCTCACTGATCTGTATGGGGAGGGAAAGCTAGTCTGTCTGGTCTGATCTTACAAAAACGCTACAGTAGCACAAATAGCTAGTTTATACTAGCTATTATAGAAAGGTGTCAGTTTATGTGGATGTTGCTTTGACATGTACCAGCTACCTACATACAGCTGCAGACTAAGTACTTGGCAACAGTATTTCCTAATGTCAGTGGCCTTTTTCAGCAGGACAATGAACCTACCACACTGCAAACATTGTTCAGGAATTGTTCGAGGAACATGAGTAAGAGTTTAAGTTGTAGACTTTGACTCCAAATTCCCCAGATCGCAATCCGATCAAGCATTTTTGGGATGTGCTGGACGAACTGGTCTGACCCATGGAGGCCCCACCTCATAAACTGCAATGCTTTTTGGTATGTCTTGGTGACAGGTACGAAAGTACACCTTCAGAGGTCTTGTGAAGTTCATACCTTGACCAGTCAGAGCTGTTCTGGTGGCACAAGGGGGGCCTACACAGTATTAGGCAGGTGGTCTTAATGTTATGGCTGATTGATGTACATACTTCGATTTAACCTACAGCAGTTATAAGGAGTGTTTCAGCCTGGAGGACTGTGAAAAGGTGTGTTTTGTAACATTGTATGTGCACATGCTACATTAAGCTCTTTAATTTCATGAGGGGCACACTGAAGACGTTAAAAGTTCCATAGTCTGGAGAGTGACAAATGAAATATGAATTATGGGAGAAATTCCAATGAGTATATTATGTCATGTTAACATATCACTAAAAAGCTGTTTAGGTTTTGTCATTTCCCTCGCAAAAACTGCATGACTTAAGAAACAACTGCCATGAGCTCTATCTTAGGAATAACAGCCTCCCACCTCATGTCTCTCAGGTTTAATTGAAGCAAAACACTCATCTGCTGCGTAAGAGCCTCCCTCACCCTGCCTGACGAAAGGAAATCTCTCCAGTCCTCCTGCCTGTGCCGTCAATTTCCACACCCACACTAAACAAACACTTCAGTGCGTTCACTGTTGTGTTGCACTGTTCAGCTTTTCAGCCATAATCAGCACTTAATGCCTCTCACTAATTTCAGTGCCCTCACCTGACTTTTTAGCCATGCCAACTGGTACTGTTTGTCGATAAACAGAAAAAAAGGCGATTATTACTGGTTATTTATTAAAATCATGACATCCAATCACATCTGATAACATCCAGGTGTTAGCTTGAGCACACTCCTGAGCATTTTCAACCTATAGACCATTTGAAGATCATTTAAAAATCACATCCTCCCACTTTACCCCTATCTGTCACCATACAAGGACTTTTCTTGGGTTGGTGTTTTATTGATTAAAATTTCCACACCCACACATGATGCTTACCAACTAAACCAATATCTATCAAATCAAAATGAACATCAAAACTATGTATAACAAGGGTGGTCCATTTTTTAAGGGAAATGGAAACAAGAGAAATAACTTTTAACCATTAGAATGCAAATAGAATGTAAAAACTAATCAAAATGTGGTTTTGCTTCGTATTTAGTGGTCTTGAATAAACACATCACCTGTTTGACAATAAACTTGAGGCTAGATCAGTAGATTTACAATGATGGAAGTAAAATTTTAGTTCTTTTTTACAGTTACATACCACAGCCATAAGACTTCCCAGGACAGCAGTCAGAGCAACACCATACCGCGATTACAAGTTACAAGGCTTCCCAGGGCGACTGTTAGAGCAGCACTATAAAGTAAAGTGGCCCTTATGGTCACACGTGAACTCACCACAGCACAGCACACAGTGTGAACAGTGTGAAATTCTTTCTCTGCATTTAACCCATTCACCAAGTGAAGCAGGGGGCTGCCACTAACGAAGGACACCCAGGGAGCAGTGTGAGGGGATGGTACCTTGCTCAAGGTACCTCAGTGATGACAGTAGCAGTCGAGATTCAAACCTACAATCTTATGATTGCAGGGGCAACAAACCCAACCACTAGGCCACCAGCTGCCCCAGCTACTGCAGCTACAAGACATCCTAGGATGGCTGTTAGAGCAACACTTTACCGCAGCTACGAGGCTGTCGAAGAAGCTGTAAGGAAATGCTAAATTGTGGATGTGAAATTTCAGTCATGTTACACTGCAGGTGAGATTCTCAGGACAGCCATCAGGATAGTGCTACATTTGGTTACAAGGCTTTCAGCGTCCTGCTGTCAGAACAAGACTACACCACGGCTACGAGGCTTCTGAGCCTGTCGAAAAGGACTCCCTCCAAACTAACAAAGGGATTTCATACCGCAGAAAGGGAAGTGTAGCTCCTGGTAGCTTGGAAAGTGTGTGTGTGTGTGTGTGTGTGTGTGCGTGTGTATGTATGTGTTTTTTTATTTTTTATTTTTTATTATGTACTTTCATTTGTTTTTGTTTTAAGTATTATTGATTATGTGCTCCTGTTACACCCTGGGGTGTGAGAAATACATGAATTGAACTAATTATACAAATACATAAATAATAGTTAATGAAATTGTACTGTATTATAGTCTACGAAATTGCAAATACTGTTAGAAAAAGCTCAAAAAAAGATGTTTAACATCTTCAGTGTGATAATGACCAGACATCACTTTGCTCATTTGATTTGACCCGGTACTTTATTTTTACTTAGCGAAGGCTGAAAGCTGGAGGAGAGGACAGATATGGCAGCTGAAGGATCCACAGGACGATTGTCCTCATGCTGCGGATATTATGTCACATATTATTTGATTAGAGGCAATTAAATTAAGCTGCAGGAAAGGCAGCACGCTGGTTGGCTCATAGCTAAATCCTCAGCTGCCCTTTCTGGTAAACCTCAGCTGCCCCTGCAGTCATTACCTTTTCATTAGTTTTATGAATAAAAATGAAAAAGAAAGGTTATCCAGTGAAATATGGTTGTGCGACTTTTATCTTGGGGCATTAAAAAATGACTACAACATTATTCAGCATTGCTCCTGTTCACCACATCTGTAGCATACAGTCTTCTACCATTAGCTAATTATTTGTGTGCTTATTTATTTCATGTTCACCCATAATCAAAGGCAAGGTACAGTTGCTGAATTCTCTCACCAGTGAATGTCTCACCAAAGTTGATCTGCTAAAGTTCAAAACATTGGAGCAAACCAATAGAAAGCATTTCTTTTTGTACATGCTCCTATACTGATTGTGCCTAAAACATGGCACACATTATGCAGTATGCAGCCAGAACTACACTCAATGGACAAAAGTATTGGGACACACCTGTTTTTCAGGGGTTAGGCTACTTACCTCCAGTGAAATCCAGTAGTAATGCTTCAGCATACCAAGACATTTTGGGCAACGCCATACTTTTGACTTTGTGGACATAATTTGGGGAAGAACCATTTTTATTCCAGTATGACTGTGATACAGTGCACAAAGCAAGCTCCATAAATACATGGTTGGATGAGTTCGGTGTGGAAGAACTTGACTGGCTCGCACAGAGCCCTGACCTCAACCCCATCCAACACCTTTTGGATGAACTGGAATGGAGATTATGAGCCAGGCCTTCTTGTCCAACATCAGTACCTGATCTCATTAATGCTCTACTAAATGAATGGGCACAAAGACTCAAAGAAACACTCAAAATATTGTGGAAAGCCTTCCAAGAGGAGTGGAAGCTGTTATAGCTGTGTAGGGCGGACCAGCTCCATATTAAAGCCTGCGTATTTGGATGCAATGGCATTACAATCCCTGGTGGAGTAATGGTCAGCCGTCCCAATACTTTTGTCCATATAGTGTATCTTCAAGATAAAATGCAGTGAATAGACGAGGGCTCAGAAAAATGGACAAGTCTTGGGATATGTATGGAACATGGTTGTGTAATGATAACTGTGGCATACTGGATACTGTAAAGCATGCAGGTATGAAGCGCATCATGCAGTATACAGTATGTACCAGAGCGGTACACAGTACAGAGAACACAGTCTGCTACTGCAAACACAGCCCATGGTGGTCAGCCGGAGCCTGTGAAGACCCCGCCCACACCTCTATGCTGGTAACGAAGGATGACAAAGTCTTCCCTCTGGAAAACCAGTAACTTCTCTGAAAGAACAAACTGTCCAGATCCAAATTCATAAACCTCAGTTAGACTGTTAAAGCTGAGCTTTTACTTTCGGGCCATAAACACAGTCAAAAAAAACTGAAGGGCCTGACAAAATGCCAATATAAAGTGAGTCTTTCAGTTAAGAGTCCTCAACACAAACACAAACACAAACCCACTGATTAGGCTGTGACTTGCATTCACTGTAAGTGACTAGGATGTCGAGAAAGCTCAGTGTGACATTTACTGGTGGTGGCCTGTTTGTGAGGGAGCTGCCCTGTGATCGGAAGGTTGTAGGTTCAAATCCCAGGACTGCTAGTGGCACCACTGAGGTACCGTTGAGTGAGGTACCGTCCCCACACACTGCTCCCTGGGCACTGTGCTCCTGACAGCCCACTGCTTCACTTGGTGAATAGGTTAAATGCAGAGGAAACATTTCACACTGTTCACACCGTGTGCTGGGTAACTGCACCTTTACACATCACTCTAATAAAATTAGTCCCACTCATTGGAACCAAAAAGCTGATTCTTCTTTATTATGCTAGTGGATCATTTGACTCCAGCTTCTGTGGGCCTAACCAATGGGAGCATATAAATATTATCTATCTGTCTGTCTGTCTGTCTGTTGATAAATTGTAAATTATAAATTATAAAACATCTCCCAGAAATCATTAGGCTTTCTCTGAAGATCCTAGGAAGACTCTGAGGGTTCCCATCTGACAAGAATGTAAGAAAACAATGACAAAAACATAATTCAGAGTTGAAATTTTTGTCCATGGTAGAGGACCATATCCAACAGATGTAGCAGAGATGAATCTGAAATGTGATGGAAAAAGAAAACGGGCTTCAAGCCCCTCCTGACCAGCGTCTGTGATTGTTCATGCATGTTTGATTCCTTATGTCAAAAATGCCAAGAAATCTGAACTTGTGTGGATTATCGCAGACTTTTGACCCAACTGAGTTAAACACTAATCTGGCTGTGAGGCCCCACTGAAGGTGGTTGACACACACACACACACACACACACACGTATACACACATGCACACACACACACACACACACACACACACACACATACACACACACACACACACGTACACACACACACACACACACACATACACACACACTCTCCCACACACACACACATATATATACACACACACACATACACAGTGTGTGTGTGTGGGGCAAAAGTCCTCATAAAATCCTTCTTGAATTCTTATCTAATTCATTTTTATCTAATCTTATCTAAAACATTTTGTGCAAAAGAGAGAATCTTGAAATAATTCCATGAATTTCATTGTGTTTCCCCTTTGCTTCACTGACGGCTGTTAACTTCGCACGTCGATCAGATCCTCCTGGAGGTCTGAATACACACTTCAGTGAAAAGGGTTTTTTTTTTTTTGCTCAGTGGCCTTAACCTGGTCAGTGTCATAAATTCGCTTAAAGTTATACTGAGACTAAGAATCAGTTCAGAATCTTTAACAAATCTTTATTTTACTGAACGTGGTTGTTTTTTTTGTCTATTTCTCATTATCTTTGTCTTATTTCTCTTATCTTTATTTGTCACTTGTTTCTATTTCTCGGTTAGTTTTTCTTTTTTTTTTTTGTCTCTATTTCTGTGTTTCTCTCACTTACTTCACTTATATCTATTTCTAAGTCTCTCTCACTTATTCCTCTCAGCTCTATTTCTTAATTTCTCTCACTTATATCCCGTGCCTCTATTTCTCTATTTCTTTTCTCTTACTCATTCCTAACTTTGTTCAGTAATCTGAGAGGAGACTCTTGCTCATTTTTGGAACTGTATTTGTGGGGAGTCACTAATGTGGCTCTCCGGATGGGAATAAGAACACTAAGTGCTACAGTCATGTTCTTGGCTGACGAATAAGAAATCCACTCCAACGTTTAGTTTTCCCTCCCTCCAGAACATCTGTGAAGGATCTGTGTGCCGGAAGCATATATAATGTGAGGGGGATGCATTGGTCTATGCATGCGGGGCGGGGCTTAGGGGTGGGGGTGGGGTTTGGGGGTGGTTTATGGGTTGCTGCGTGCATGCAAGGTCTCGGTCCTTTTGGGGAGGCCGGGGTTTGGTGCCTTGGTCGTTGTCCGGGGGGAAAAGGGAGGGGGGTTGCATGCTTGCGGAGTCTGGGAAACAATAAGTGGGGGTGGGGGGACAACACAAATTATTTTGAACACCCCCCTCCACCCCCCCGCTATAATGGTTCCGGCACCCTTGCATCTGTGTATTTATATTTTTTGCTGTGTGTCGATTCAATACTCAATATCGGTATCAGTACAAATTAAATCAGATATCAGATAAAGCCTGAGCAATTGTGTACATGCTTTACTAAATTTTGAGCAAAAAGTTTTAAAGAGAAATGCACAGATGAAGAAGAGTGCACTATGTAGGTTTAAAATCCAGGCTCCTGCACCCAAATAGTGTATAATACATGATATGGACAAAAGTATTTGTGCTAGGCCCTTTACTTCTAGTGAAGGGCAATCTTAATGCCTCAGT
>JBBPCX010070479.1:2500-10623 GCA_037974365.1 Hydrocynus forskahlii
GTTTTTAGACTGCAATCGCTTCGTTGTCCTGTCTCCGGCACCGCTGGTGAAACGTTTTCGTTCGGGGCGTGTCGCCACTCTGGTGACAGCAACGTCGTAATCTACGTTTTTGAGAGCGCCAGCAGGAACACGTGGTGTTCAGGAACGTTTACGATTGATTAACCGCATCTTTTAAATCGCCGATAAACGTGGGACCGGTCAATCGTGACATCCCCGGTGCAATATTGGTGCGTCACGATATTCACCAGACGTATATTGCCACCGATCATCAGTGAAGCCAATAAATAAGTCCATCCCGGGTCTCGCACACCTATTTTATTAATTTTTTTCCTCTTACATCAGGGCCGTTTTCCGACCTCTCGGCGATTATTGCGCTCCAAAGCACATTACACACACTGCAGTCGACTGTGGTTTTAGGAGAAGAACAGAAAACCTGACTGGTTGGAGGAGCTGTAGTGGATTCTTCTTCCTTTTCTCGCAGCAGTAAAAGTGTGAGAACATCCGGGAAAGTAGTGGAGGCCTTAGTGGGGTAGGGTACTCGCCTCTGGACCCAGAGGTCATGGGTTTGAATCCTACCTTCAGCACCGCCACTGGGTTCCTGAGCAAGACCCCGAACCCCAACCTGCTCCAGGGAGACTGCCCCCTGTAGTCAGGGAGTGGAAGCGTCTGATACATGATGTGAATGTGAGCAGACTGGAGCTCTGAGGTAAGCGAGGGTTGACCATAAAGGTTTTGTCCGTGTTGTTAAACGCGCCTCTTGTCTGACGCCCGTGTGTGTGGTGTGTTTTATGGAGGTCGTTAAAGTGCTCGTTATGGTCTGAGACTCTTTACTGTGCGACTCGACTCTCACCCCGTCTCCTGTTCTCTCTCTCTCTGTCTCTCTCTCTCTCTCTCCCTACTCTGTTTTTTAATCATCTCTCTATTTATCTCCTTTTCTCTCTCCCCCTTTTCCCTGTTTCTATATGTCTGACCTTCTCCCTCTCTCTCTCTATCTCTCTGCCTCTCATCCCCCCCTCTCTGTTTCTCTCTCTTTCTGTTTCTTTCGGTCTCTCTCTGTCGTTCTCTCTCTCTCTCTCTCTCTGTCTCTGTCTCTCTCTGTTTCTCCCTCTCTCTCTCTCTCTCTCTCTCTCTGTCTCTCTGTCTCTCTCTGTTTCTCTCTCTCTGTTTCTTTCTCTCTTTATCTCTCTTTCTCTATCTCTCTCTATTTCTCTCTCTCTCTCTCTGTCTCTGTCTCTCTCTGTTTCTCTCTCTCTCTCTTTTTTCTCTCTCTTTCTCTCTCTCTCTCTCTGTTTCTTTCTCTCTCTATCTCTCTTTCTCTATCTCTCTGTATTTCTCTCTACCTCTCTCTCTCTCGCTCTGTATCTCTCTCTCCCCCTCTACCCTTCCGTCTCCCCAGGTTTCAGAGTCTCTGCTGAATGTTTTATGTGCCCTTTTGTTTGTTCTCTCCACACGAGCGTCCCCTTTAAACCCCGGCGCTCAATGGGTGATGTGTCTTTAAATCTCACCGATTCTGACGAGCGCAGGAATATCACGGCTGCTTCAGGAGATGATCTGACTGGTGTTACTGGGTCTCATTCTGCTGAATAACCAGTGAAGCTCTTTCTCCCAGTGAAGCTCTTTCTTTGACTCAGCTGATTGTTTTTTTCTTTCAGGAAGAGAAGTTTGTTTTTTGCGAACAGAAGATGGAAAGTTCTGGAAACGTTCGTTTAGCCCAAACATTGGGAACTTTTCGAGTTAAAAGAAAAAATTGTTCATAATCCACCATAAACGTCAGCCGCTGGCCAGTTAGACTGTGAAGAAATAAAAGCCGAAAAAATTAACGAACCCTAATTAAAATGTTAAAGTGAAAGAAAGTAAAGCAGGAAATCAAAAGTTCCCATTCCTGAGCCTGACTGATGGTGAAGAGGCAGGATATCGGTGCTTGCGGCGCCTGTTGCGTGGCATGGCCTCACTTTAGGACACAAATAGGTGGTGTTTGTTTCGTATTTAACATATGAAGGACATCACAGGCCTGGCGTGCAGCTCACTCGTGTTCAGTAGCCTGAAGATATTCCACTAGGGGCCGCTATACTTGCCTGTGAGGCTTTTCGAGTGACGTGTCCTCGTGTCCGGTGTGTGTGTGACTGAATTATACTTTGCTTTGTCGTCTTGCTGCGTCCGTGATGTCGTGTTTCACCTCCCCTCGCACCGCCTGCACGCCTCACGAAGAGGAAACGCTCGGTGAGACCCGTGAAACCTTGTTACACTCAGATATACAGAAAGGAGGAATTGTGGCGCAGAGTTATGGCTGTGGTTTCCCAGATTCGTTAACGAGGCCGTGCTGACTTTCGGAGAGGCTTCGGTTAAACCTGGACTCCTGCAGACTCTCCGTACAGAGGCCGGATTTCAGCCCGGGCCGGACGCGCCGCCAGATACGGTCTCAGGTGACTGCAGACACTCTCAGAGTCCCGCGCCGAGCGGCACCGGGGTACTGTGTCCACACGCCGCAATTACACTGATGGCATGAATAAGAAATGAGTGAGGAGAGGAAGAGCCGTAGAGAGGAAGACCGATGGATTTGGACCACAGGAGTCAGTGACGGGTTCGGTGATGCAGATCAGACAGAAACCCCTCAGAAAGCTGCCGGCTATTAGAGAACCTGTTTTCAGATCCGATATTACTGTAATCACTGTAGTATGAGGTTTTACTGCGGCCCTGTTATGTTTCCCAGTGCACACGAAAGCATGCTTTAGTTGCACGATAAGTAATATTTATAGGTTTGTTTTGCACACCGTATTAAAAGAAATAAGAATAATAATAATACTGCTCATGCTGAAGCTTGAGAATAGTTTGCGCTCTTTTAATTTCAGGATTGCACCGTATGTATCCAGTGTGTCCGTATTTATATTTCTAGAGCGTACAGTGCGCATTTTACACTGCACCGCTGGCGTAGGATTCTGTTCTATTGTTTTCTTCATTTTTTTGCTGCTCTTAACTTTGTTCTGTCCACTTTCTGCCGTGACGGAGCAGATTTCCCACTTGTGGGACTGATAAAGGTTTATCTTATCTTATCTCATCTGAATCATAATGCATTGTTGTCCCATCATGGCAACGTTCGAATGATGCCCGTTTGACGTGGTCCTCGTCTGTATCAGGACCCCCGGACCCCCGGACCCCCGGACCCCCGGAAGGCTGTGGGCTCCAGTCTCCTGGTGACAGGGCGCTTGGTCTCGCCTGACTCGTCTCTTTCTCTTACGTTCTGTGAGTCTGACAGCAGGAGAGGGTTCTGTGTGAAGATCCCGTTACGATGACAGATGATCCGACGTTGGTCATTTGTGGTCAGAAGTGAACGCCTTTCAGGACCAGTGTGGAGAAAAAACCTCTTTCTGCGTGACAGTCTCGTCCGGATCGATTCCCCGCGCCGCTGGATCGATGCCGCCGTCATCACCCGCGCCGGGAGGGGCTCCATCTGATTCGTTTATCACCGAGGAGAGACCCCCCTTTTCCTGAGAGCGTCAGGGAGAGGGAGGAGGAGGGAAGGCGAGAGAGAAGACCCCGAGAGAAGAGGGGGCTCGAGAAAGAAAGGTGGAGAAACGGGGAGAAATAAGGAGAAGGAAAGAGAAGTAGAGAGGAATAAAAAAAATAAAAGAAAGATAAGTAAAGAGGAGCTGGAGGAAGAGAGGAGGAGGATAAAGAATGAGAGAGAGAGAGAGGGAGGCACGAAAAGAGTGAAGGAGAGAGAGGGAAGATCAGAGAGGAGGGAAGTTAGAAACGTCTTGATTTTCTGTATTTAATTCTTGCAGTAAATTGCAGTAGACAGTCTGAACATTTTGAGTCCGCTTGTTTTTAGCTCGTTGCGTTTGATAAACTGTTTCGGTCAGATGACGTCTCTTCTGACTGAAAAGTCCTAGAGATGTAAAAGTCAGATTTATAGTGTATTGGCGGATACAACAGCTTTTAAGATTAACAGTATTTATGATTAGGATGTGATCACGCAGAGTTGAATCACTTTTGGTTGTCCTGCTGCAGTACGTTTAATTTCTCTAGCAGCTGTGAAGTGTCCAAATATCAAAAGGAGGTTTAATCTGGACTTGTGTTGCAGTTGGGGACGGGAGGCATGGCTAGAATGTGATTACATCACAGTATTTTTCAGGATTTTTTTAGATTTGAAAAATCAAAAACTGTGAGTTCGGTGATTTTTGTGTGGCATCTTTAACTCTGTGCTGCACTAAATCCAGTTAAACAGGCGGAGTTTTATCGCTCAGGAAACCTTACTGTGTAACATATAAATGTTATTTAGTTTGTGTGTGTAATTTATGACAGTTTTATGCAGCTCTCAGTTGTAACGTGTACGGCTCATGTAGGAATTAGTGGATGGATCCTCTGCCAGACGTTGTGGTGTGTGAAGTTCCGAATGTGATTCGGACTCAGTCTGAAAAGAGGGAGTGTGTCTTAGCTGGCTTCACTGAATTCCACACACACACACACACACACACACACACACACACACACACACACACACCAACCAGAAGGGTCTAAGGTGTGTGCTGACTAATGCTGGGCAGCGATTAAAATATTTAATCGCGATTAATCGCATGGTTTTCTGCGATTAATCGCACTGTTATACGCAAAATTAAATAATGAATTCAAAAATAGTGTATGCCGCACTTTTATTTTTAAAGTACTGCTGTATGAACAAAAGTGCAACAACATTTGGTTTCAATGTGTTCCCTTTAACACAGTCACACGGTTATAGTTCAAATATTTCTGTAAATCTCACCTTAAACACCTTAATGTCATATATAAATATATAAAGCCCCTGCAGGTCGTTCAAATTTTATCTAGCTTATTATAGAAAACCAAGTTTCCCCTCCGAGTCCAGAGCATTATAGCAGCTGTAAAGGGGGCCGACTCTGTATGAAAGTCTCTGTATCTGAATGCAGCGTCATTAAAGTCCCTGTTGGTGTAACGGTCAGGGGTTTGTCCATATAATATGAACAAAAGTAATGGGACGCCTGACCCCGCGAAAACTAGACGAGACCTAGAGCTGCGTGCCCAAAAAAACAACAGAGTTTAATCTGAAATTCTGGATATATTACCCACTGCTACCTTAAACAGCGTCCAAACTTTCATTACAACGTATTTTAGAAATAACCCCAGTGTGGATTATTTTGAATGTAGACATTGAACAAGAAGCTCTGATATTAATTGTGTAAGCCGAAGTCTAGTGCAGGATATTAGGGATGCACCGAAAATTCGGCCACCGAAAATTTTCGGCCGAAAATGGCACAAAATGCATTTTCAGTTTCGTTTTTTTAGCGCAATCGAAACAGTGATGATGCGATGATGACGCAACCGCAGCCTGCAGGCGCCAGACTGGATTAGAGTCAGCATGCCTGCCGCATGGCGCATTTCGATATTTCTAAGAAAGACACGCGGAAAGCCGTTTGTAAAGCGCGCAATGCCAAAATTTCTAGAGGGGGTGCGTCCACAAAGACTTTCTCAACGTCGGGATTAATTTATCATATAAAATCAAAACATCCCGATCGAGCTCAGAAGAGGCGAGACCCGCATCCAGTGATTACAGTTAATATATGGGCTATGCCAGTCTTTCTTTCAATACACTATTTTGTTAGAGGCCTACAGAGAATGTTGTTATCTTTCAACACTTTCTAAAGCACTTGTTCTGAATGCACTTTGTTCATGCACTTTGTTCAGAATATTAAAATGCACTTGAATTCACTAGTTTTATGAGAGAAGATATTTAGTTGTATAATATTTCAGCCATCTTGCTTTTAGGCTGTTCATGAGTGGGGCCAAGTAAAATATTTTATTTCAAATTGTATTTAATATTGTGCATTGTTTGAATGCTAAATAAATATTTTCATAGTTTTGGAACAGATTTATTATTTTAGTAATTTAATAATAATAATTTCTTTCGGTTTTCCGTTTCGGTTTTTGGCCAAGTGTTTCCTCGTTTTCGGTTTCGGTCCCCAAAAAAATCGTTTCGGTGCGTCCCGACAGGATATCCTTATGTATTAATGCCACCAGGTTCTGTGTAGTGAGTGTAAGTCCGTTCTTTCTGGTTAAACAGATTAAGCAGAGTTTTAGTCCTGTATTTATTTGGTCTGGGACGTGGATCCTGCTGGGTCTGGCTGTGTCCCGCTGGGTTCCGTGCGGCGAGCGCCGAGGCGGACCCGTCCTGTTGTCCTGCCGCGTTTTGCGATTCGGTGTCGTTTCCATGGAAATCCTCGCCTGCGGCGAAGCAGGGACCGCCGGTCCCCCCGGGAGAGGTTGCTAGGCAACCGCACCTGAGCCAATGGGGACTTGTTACAATGGATTTCCTGTTTATCTAAAGGTCAGAGGGGCTCGTCTCCACCGCGGGGGCGCCGCGCCGCGCTTTTTCTCAACAACTGAACACACTCTGCCGTCCTAATGGACCCGCGGTGTGTGTTATTTTCTCCCTCTCTCCTTTTCCCTCCTTTTCTCTCCTTTTATCTATTTTTCTGTCCTTCTCTCGCTCTCTCGGTTCTTGACTAATGAGGAAGGACAAAAGCTGGACACGAGCTGCGACGCTCTGGACCACAGAGACCTGCAGCCTCTTCTCCGCAGGGCCTTTCCCCAGAGCTGGCTCTCGAACCCAGCTCACCTCTCTCACCGCCGGCGGAGGCACGCCCGCTTTAATCCGTGGATTCCCAATCCAGTCCAACTTTATTTATATAGCACGTTTTAACACCGGAAACAGTTTCCAAAGTGCTGCACAACAAGACAAACTGTAAAAACAGGAATGCGATGCAACATATTTAATTTAGCTTCACTAGTCGTCATTCAAATTAAATAAAAATGAATACGAGCATTAAACAATGGAACTAGTAAAAAACAAGTAAAAACGTTGCCATAAAACCAAAAGCTAAGGTAATAAAATAAAATAAAATAACTAAAATGGATAAAAACGCAGAGATCAGAGGTGCACATGAGCACACAGCAGCTTCTCAGGCCTGGAAAAATCGGTTTCCTGCCTGAACGGATCTTATCTTTGGTCTCGTTTGTGCGTCCCAGGCATCTCTGACCATCAGACGCGGCTGGAACTCTGTAAATACCAGTTCGTCATTCAGTCCGTGTGTGAGACCTGGTCCTTCTCTAGTTACTCTCTCAGAATACAGCTGACGACTCAGTGAGCTGCGTTTTCATAACACTGGAACAGTCTGGACGTCACGCTGTTTATTTCTGTCATACTGGTGAAAAGGTTACAATAAAATTCACTTTCCAGTGATATTCTGGATGTGGTACCGACTGCCACCAGCCAGGGTCCAAACTTTCATCACAACGTATTTTAGGAATAACCCCAGTTTGCATTATTTTGAATGTAGACACTGAACAATAAGCTCGGAATTGTTTAAGCCAAAGTCTGATGCAGGATATCCTTAGTTCTGAAGAATATCCAGAGGTGTGTAGAGCAGGTGGGGGGGAGCAGATTTCCAGTGGTGAATTAATATTTTATTTTAAATGTGGGGGTGGGGGGTGGGGGGGTCCAAACGAGTAATTATGAAATGTGAAGGGGACACGTCCCCCTCTGCCTGAACGGCGGCGACGCCCGTGTGGGACTGTAATGTGATTATTGATGCGGTGAAACTCCTGCTGGTGGAGCTCAGATTAGGACTGGAGGAGTAATCTGGTCTTAAACCAGGACCGTTATGTGTTTGCTTTTCTGAAAAGTGCCTTTTTGTCGAGAAGTTCAGTTCATTTGTTGCACGTGTGTGCTGTTCGTGCTGCCTCGACTTTATCTAGAACTAGAACCACTTGGGGCCCTTCTGAGGCCAGTTTTTACGCCTGCACCTGTAAACTTCACTTTCCTGATTCTGCGTCAGCCCTTTAAGGCCTCCCTCATCCCTGGGGTGTGTGTGTGTGTGTGTGTGTGTGTGTGCGTGTGTGTGTGTGTCTGTGTGCGTGTGTATCAGTGAGCTGGAGCACTGGCATCAACAGGTTTAATCCCATAAGCATTTAATCTGGAAACAGAGACAGAAGCTCTTCAGTAGCTTGTAAGAAGACAGAAAAACTTTGTTGGGTTTCTGGAGTGTGTGTGTGTGTGTGTGTGTGTGTGTGTGTGTGTGTGTGTGTGTGTGTGTGTGTGTGTGTATGTGTGT
>JBBPCX010070480.1:0-2500 GCA_037974365.1 Hydrocynus forskahlii
GAAACTCCGTTACCGGACTGAGATACACTGGAACATCAGAACCTGATACAACTTCAGTACCATCACAGTACAGTTTATGTACAGTATGGTTCCTGTGTACATATGGAAAAGTGCCTATAAGGTATTATTGACCCTTCATGTGCATAAAAATCTCGATACTCTATGGTTTCTCTTGGTCAGATCTAATTCCTGTATGTCCGTAACCACAAGCATGGCTCCAGGCCTACTAAACGTCTCACCTGGGCTTGACTTGAAGACCAAAGGACAAACACCCACACCCCATTCGGTCCTACTGGTTAGCTTCGACACCAAACGTGTGAAGCACTGAAGTGCCCTGTTTACTTTGTGCTACAACGTGGGGCAACACTTTGAGGATACCGACAACCAATCACATGCCTTCACCACTCAGATATGTAATCTGTATACTATCACCCCCCACTGCTCAGAATAGCATTACTACAAAGAGCTAGATATGCCAGAGATACGCAGCCAGGTACATGTGCGAGTGTGAGAAGGTTTCCCAATGCCACTATACAGTTTCGATAGCTGGAGGAAAGGAAGGTGGGAGGACAGTGAAACATATGCTAAATATTTTGGGGAAAATTCTGCTTTAGATGACTAATTTCTTTAGAGAGTGTTGAGAAAAGACTCATTTGCCACCATTTTTTCATTCATCTAGTTGCAGATAAATGTAAAAAAATATTCTAATGTGTTCACCTTCACAGGTTTCAGGGGCTGTAAATTATGATGATGAATTTTTAGATACTTTCCTTAAAATTAAAAAAGGTCTCGTAAGAAAAGTCCAAGTAATACAAATACATAGGTCCATTTTAATTACCCTGTGAAGACTGTCCACCACCGCTGACCGTTTCGCTCTGAACTTGACCTGTGCATGTGCACTCGCAGCACTGTTAATGATTGGCCGCCCTTATCGCACTTCAAACACACAGTGGCTCCCAGAGCAGGCCTTCGCGGCCAAAGGGGCTGATATTAAGCCCTGTCTCAGTTCCCTTTCTGAACATGTGGAAAATGACTAGGAGCAGATTTTGTTCTGCTGGGAGAGGCTTTTCTCATCATCGCATGAAAAGCACGGCTGCCCGTGACACCGAATGACCTGGCTGGACGTCAGCATGACGAGGCAGAGACGCGCGGCCATGATTCTAATATTAGTTCTATCATCCACCAGGTTACTGTGCAAAACTAATTGCATCCTTGATCTCATCTGAGTCTGAGCCCTGTGTGAAAGGGCCTGAGGGAATGGCAACCTGCTGACTGAGATGATCTCATCAGCATCAGACAGATCAGAAGACCACTGGAAATGTTGCGGTTAAGTGTGACTGTGACTTTTTAAGGTTGACACAACATTGCACAAACAACACTGGCATTGGAAACTGGCTTCATTTGGGTTTTTCTGGTCAAAATTAATGCTGGGCAACGATTAAATTTTAAAATCGTGATTAACCGCATGATTTTCTACGATTACATTATATTCAGTAATGAATTTAAAAATAAGTTAGTCCAGAGCATGGGGGCGGAACCAATATAGCACCCCCCACCCGTTAACGTGATAATAAGGCATTAACTTGACCAGCCCTAGTCAAAACACTTACATTTAGAGTGCTGCAAGTTCATGTGCCATTTTCCTCTCTTTCAATCTCACACACACACACATATACAAACGTTTAACAGGCTGAGGGTTATCCACTAGAGGGAGCTACAGTCAAAATCGACATCGCAAAATGTCCCATTATACAACAGTTAGTTCCAACGGCACAATCGGAATGTGTTCTAACGGCGCTGTTATTGTGTTAACAGTGTATTTTCTCACCAAAACGTCATCCTTCCACTGCGCACAAGTAGCCAAGTAATGAGCGGCTCTGCACTGCATCAGTCATTTTCTACTTTAGCACCCAAAACCGAAAATTAATACCGTAGACATTTTGTTAAGATCACATTTCACACAGCAGCCCATTCAGTCAGATTCTGAAGAAAAGTGTAACTGCAAGTCTGCATCAAATTCCCAACCTGCTGAACCTGTTGGGAGCTGTGCCGACTCATCGTTCACCAGAAACCATCAAAACACAAACCAACACACTAAACTACATTCAGATAAATCGGCTGGAAACTGGAAAAACTGAGCTAAACCTGATACCTGACAACCACTACACAAAATGCTGCTCTTTACTGAATCGCTAACAATTTGAAAAGATTTTGCTGTATTTCATAGGACTGCTGTAAATAAGCAATAATATAAAGTTGAAGGTCATGCGTTATCCTAAATAATATCATCCTTCATCACCTGCCTGTAACCAAATTACATATATATTTCTTAAACATGCTTCTCTGAGTATATTATGGATATTATCAGTCCTTCTAGAAGGCTGACAATCTACATAATCTGGCATAATTACCTGGATTTAGTGCAGCGCAGTGTGTGAAATCATTTGTACAGTTTCTCACAACATTTTTTATCTCAGATGTTTACAAATAAATATTGTAA
>JBBPCX010070480.1:5000-10619 GCA_037974365.1 Hydrocynus forskahlii
TGTGGAGCATTGTCTCTATGGAGAATGTATGGTTGTTTTCAATTGTATATGGCTGTACGCTTATAAAATCCAGTTAGTAAATCCAGTTAGTGACCTCAGCATCTGCTGACACAGGCGTTCAGCTGCACACACACATGACCTCGACTGACCAATAGAATGGGACTCGAGTTGGAGGGCAGAGTTCTGAGTTCTTGATCTTTAAGTAGGGAGCAGTGCACGAAGATATGAGTTTAATTTACTATAGACCTTTGGGAGCTGGAGTGGTGTTTATGAACCAACTATCCAACATCAGTATCTGACCTCAGTGTGACCACAATCAGATCTTCATAGCAATGTTCCAACATCTAGTAACATCGTAAGACATAGAGGCTGTTACTGCAGCAAAGGAGGGAGAACCTATTCCTTTAACTCTACAGTTATTGATAGATTCTGATTGCAGCAGAAGTGGATCATGTATTGGAGAGAACAAATCTGATTAATTGCTGTCCTGAAATCTACAGTATAACAGTTGGAGCATGTTTGAGTGAAGCGATTATTACAGTAGAAAATACTGGACCTTTATTTGACCTTCATTTATAGAATTTGATATAGGGCCTATTTGAAAAGAAATGTATCAGATATTGCAGACAATGAGTCTGATTTATTCCTGTCCTGAAATCTACAGTAGAGTAGTTTGAGCATGTTTGGGTGGAGTGATTCAGTTTAACAGAATAACTCATTTTAAAGTTTAATACCTTTTATAGTAGAAAAAACAGATCTTTCTTTGACCTTTATGAATAGATTTTGAAATGGGGCTATTTGATTTTGTCCTATCCTAAAATCTACATTTCTTTTGATAGAGTACAATTAATTTATCATACATGATAAACACCACTCCCTGTGCACACCACAGCGTGCACAGTGGGAAACTGTTCACTGTATTTAACCCATTCACCAAGTGAAGCAGCGGGCAGCCAGGAACACAGCGCTCAGGGAGCAGTGTGTGGGGACGGTACCTTGTTCAAGAGTACCTCAGTGGTGCCTCTCACAGTCCTGGGATTCAAACCCACAGCCTTCTGATCACAGGGGCAACTCCCTAACCACCAGGGCACCAACTGTATAAGCATGTTCAAGTGAAGTGATTACATTTAGAATACCTTTTTGTAAAGCTTAGTTCTTTTTAAAGAAGAAATATCTTTATTTGGTGTCCACAACTCCCTAACCACCATCTGCTAGCCTAGTGGTTAGGGCGTTTGCCCTGAGATCAGGAAGTCGTGGGTTTGATTCCCAAGACTGCTAAGCTCCTCTGAGGTACCCTGAGTAAGGTACCGTCCCCATACACAGCTCCCTGGGCGCTGTGTTCCTGTCTGCCCGCTGCTTCACTTGGTGAATGGGTTTAAATGCAGAGGAAGAAGTTTGTGCTGTTCACACTGTGTGCTGTGGCGTGTTCACGAATGGCCACCTTCACTTCACAAACTTTTGGACTGTTTGGAACAACATTCCTAATTCACAGCTCTAAAGGGAAAAGTGGGACGAGTTACAGGCCTCAGAAAACGGACCCCAGGGGTTTTAACGACTGGACGGTGCAAAAGAAAGCAGAAGAAGTGAGTGGAGGACCACAGTCAACGTCTACTTTCCCTCGGCCTGCTTCCTACCCCTCCTTCTCCACTCGGTTCTCCTCTTCTCTGAAGGAGTTTCTCTGAAGAATGTGCTTTTGGCCCAGTGCCAGCATTTAAGCACAGCTGGCGGGAAAAGTCCCTCCCTTTGTCAGAAGTGCCGCCAGCCCGGCCGTGATTGGCTGGAAGCTTCGCGCGCTTTCTCTGCCTCACACATGGCGGCGGGGCTCAGAACAAAAGGTCAACGAGGCTGTGCACTACTACAGAGAACTACACACACACACACTCACACGTTTCTATTCCTATCTCTGCGGCCTAGCGCTACATTTCCCCTCGCTTCTGCCCAACCTAGGCCACAGCTAGACTCTCTTTTCCTTCTTGCTTAACAGTTTTAAAAATATTTAAGCAAGATTAACACAAGCTCTGTGTACATTTCTGTTATAAATGCAAATACAAACTTCATCCACACTAGACTTACAATAACAGCGGGAGAGTTAACTTGCATGGAAAATGTATGCAAATCACAATTAATTCAATAGAATTCTGTATGGCTTGAACAAGATGAGTTTTTTTTTACCTAAATACATAAAAATATCCGCATTGAAAACAATGATATTAAACATTTACTGTTTTAATTGTATGACCTTTAGTCCATTTCTGTGTAAAAATGTCCAAATGTCCATGTCTTAGTTTTGAATTGAATATATATATATATATATATATATATATAAGTATCCCATTGTTCAGTTTGGGGGTCTTATTTATAACGGTGTGTTAAAACCAACCCCACCGTGGGTGGACACACTTTAAATGGCCTCACTGGCTGTTAATACACTTACACCAAAAGGGTGACATCGCTGCTTGCGTCTGTTTTAGCATCTGTAGTAAACAGCCAGCCACCTTCACTTCAATGACTGAGTTTTTTTTTTGTTGTTGTTTGTTTTACTTCTTCAAACTAAGAGCCACATGAAAATGTCATTTCCTCAAGAGAACGAGCCAGCTGTCGCTGCATGTTTTCAGTCATCGTGGGGACCGTGGGGAGCTAAACGCCTTCCCACACACTTTCTCACTCTCTCTCTCTCTCTCCCTCGCTCGCCCTCTCCTGCTGAAAGGTAACACCAACGTTCTCGAGTATACTGGGAAACGGGGTTAGCTGGTAGAGGCCGTAGTGACATCAGCATGATGTCTTGAATGGATATTCCAGAGCCTCGCATCCCAGGATCAGTTTCCCCTTCACTATGCGACTGAGAGAGTCTGTTGACTCTTAACTGTACCAACTCTGTTAGAGGTAGATGGCCAATCTGTCATTAAGTTCGAACACGAAGGCCTTCTTTTGCCAGTTTTCTCCATAGAGTCTCACTTTCTCTCTCTCTCTCTCTGGGTCGACCAGAGGAGGATGGGTTCCTCCTGAGGTTTCTTCCTCCAGCTTTAGGGAGTTTTTCCTCGTCTCTGTCGCCTTTGGCTCACTAGGGGCTCAGACCTGGACACTGTAAAGCTGCTTTGTGACAACTTTGATTGAATTGAATTGAACTGAACTGAATGTGTGCTGTACAACACATGACCTCTTCATCTGTTTTACCCCGAAGGCCGTGAGATTATGACATGCTGAGGGCAGCTCATGGGTTCGGCTCCCCTCGGGTTTATGAACAATTACATATGCATAAAAGGACCTGAGCTTCGGGTCAACTGGGCCAGATTACGAGGGCAGAGTGACTGTCTCATGACTGAAGCTGCTCTCTGGAACAGCAATGACAGAACTTCGCTGAAGTTGGAGTTTCCATACTCAACTATGATGGTTCCTAGACTCTGTGACACCACTTTGAGTGTCTTTCTGACTAGAGGGGCACCTGCTGGTAAAATAAGGCCATGACCGCATTTGTGCAGTAAGAGAGTCCCTCACTCTTGGGGTAATGGGACACAAGATGAAACCAGAATCATATTATACAAGCAGATGGCAGAATGACGCTGATATTTGCTGGTATTTATTTATTTTGCAAGAGAAGAACGTCAAACAGGATTCTGTGCAAAACTATTCATATTTTATTGATGCTCCTGCATCTGTAATTCTTTACAAATACATTTACATTTCTTAAAAAAACAAATCCAAGTAGTCCACATATACACTACCACCTGGTATTAATAATTATTGTAGTAATAGTTATTATAGTAAGACTATATAAATATTTGTAATAATTGTTATGGCAATAAATGGTGTTATTTATAGATGCTATGAAATGTTACGCAGTGTGAAGACATGATATGGTGGTATTAAAGAAATAAAAAGTGGTTATTATTTAAAAAAAAACATTCATAGTAATTTCTTATCAAATAATTATTATTAATATGTATGGACAAGATTTGGTCATCATTTTTCAAATATGCAATGTTCTGGACATTCATTTTATCATAAATTAATTATTGATGCTATACAGCTATCTCATAATATAGAATCATCTACAGCTCCATTCAACAAGACTTTTTAATGGTAGTATATACACATGAAAAATATCAGACATCAGCTTTGGCCCAGAATTTCCATTTCCATTAAAGGGAAATTCCCCCAACTTTTTCAAAACGTTTAGCATAATTCAGTGATTGAGAGGTAAACAAAGTCATTCACAGTGAGTTGGGTGTGAAATAGTTCAAGATTCAAGATCCTTTATTTGTCACATACACAGTTATACAAGTACAACGTGCAGTGAAATGTACCCCAAATCACACCTGACAGTGCAAATAGAGCTATAACAACAGATATAATAAAGACAGTATAATAACAGACTACAAATAAAAATAGAATAAAAATAATATTCTGTGTAAGATAGACATAATATTGTGCAAAAATTGACATATAAATGTGTACTGTACATGTGCAACTGTGTTTATGGTTAATTGTAGAGAAACTTACTGACTTCACAGTGGTGGTGAATGCAACCAGGTGGCATCTACAATACAAAAATAATCATTGTATTTACCACCAAAACCCACCAGCAAAGCTACTGAGGGTCTTCTGAGGGTTTATATGGAGCGATGATGACGATGATGACGATGATACGGAACCACTTCTGCCCTGGTGCCCTCTGAGAATCAGCCCAGAGTTTCAAAGATCTGAGAACTGAATGTTACGTAACAGAAGTCACGTAAGGGGTCTTTTTCATGGGAAAATTACATTACAGGATGCATCTGCTTTATAGTAAAATGGCCCCTTGTAGTCACGCGTGAACACACCACAGCACACAGTGTGAAGACTGTGAAATTCTTTATCTGAATTTAACCCATTCAAGTGAAGCAGGGAGCTGCCACCAATGAGGGGCGCCCGGGGAGCAGTGTGTGGGGAAAGTACCTTGCTCAAGGGTACCTCAGTGGTGCCACTAGCAGTCCAGGGATTCGAACCCACGACCTTCTGCTCTCAGGGAGAACTAGGCCACCAGCTGCCCGCCAGTTGGTTTTTATACCTTTAGTGACCGTGAACAGCATTCCTAATTGTAATTCAGTATTAATTTTATTTTATTTATCTATAGTATTTGTATCCACCTCTCTTTCTGGCCACAGCCCATTGTGCGTATACCATAGTATATTTAGCAGTAAGCATTTTCAGAGTATTTTCTGGAGAGTTTAATTTAGACTTTATACTATATTTTATATTGTTTGTGTCACTGTTTCTCTGTGTAGTCGTGACATATGCAGTTTACTCTGGGATCAAGAAAGTTTCCTGATTCTGTGTTTCAGATAGCGTGGAGGTTCGGTCATACTCAGATTACTTTACACTGCCCACCAGAAGAGGCACAGAGTTCAGGACAGGAGTGAATCAGACTTGTTCTTTTTTTTTGCATCCGAAATCTGATCTGCATGTATGGCATTTGGCCGACACCCAGAGCGACTCACAATCATTAGTTACAGGGAGAGTCTTACACTCATTAGTTACAGGGACAGTCTTACACTCATTAGTGACAGGGACAGTCTTACAGTCATTAGTTACAGGGACAGTCTTACAGTCATTAGTTACAGGAACAGTCTTACAGTCATT
>JBBPCX010070481.1:5000-10617 GCA_037974365.1 Hydrocynus forskahlii
TACTTTTTATGCTCAGTTCCACCTGAATTGGAGGTTTAGTCTCAGTTCTGCCTCGTAAGACTTGAGTTTCCATTCTGCTCCCAGTGGTGCAGCAATAAATCGGGGTTCTTACAGGGTCTTAAAACGTCTAAAATTCAGAGAGTTAAATTGAAGGCCTTAAAATGCCCAGATTTTCATCCTAGGTCTTAAATTTAATTTACCCAGGTCTTAAAATTCTTCCCTCCGTTCATTCCCCGAAAGCGCTGGCTGCGTCCAAGATGCCTGAGCTGCTTCTCTCCGAGTGCAGTGCCCTGAAAAACTTGCCGAACTGAAAGTCCTCGAAACTGAAATCGGTGCTAAAGGGGAGGAACTCCGGCGGGGTTAGGCTGTATGTGCTAGGCCAGTGTGTTGGGAGTATGTACGTCAAGTTCTGTCATTTTAAGTATTTTGATTATTTGTTTTAAAACTGAATCAGTAAAAATAGAATGTTTTGAGAGTTTCTGGGATCATGTTTCTAGTAATGCATCATGTTGGTCTTAAATTTGACTCATAACAGTCTTAAAAGGTCTTAGAAAGGTCTTAAATTTAACTTACTGAAAGTACCCTGTAAATTAACATTCCGACTGCGGCACCATTTAAGGGTGAAACTAAAATTCCAGGAAGCGTCACACAATATTTCTCTCACCGTCTTGTAAAAAGGGATGTGAACACATGTGGGTGTTCACATCTGGAGTATTTTCATTTTAAAGTCTTTAAACATGTTAACGAGGATTAATATAAAGTGTAAAACAGTGTTTTTTCAGAAGTTATTTAGAAACACTAAGAAGTGTCTTTCAGGATGGCACGAATGACATTACAGAGTAAATAATTCATCATAATTCGAATAGTAATAATAGTGAGTAATTCTGAAGTGCTCCTCACACCAGGCTGGATGTAGCGGATGTAGGTCTGGGGGACTTTGTCCTCACCTGAACCAGTGAAGAAATTTGCTAGAGCCCATAACCTGGACCTTTCAGTGCCGGACTGGTGGAAGAAGCCCAGTTTCATAAAGCCGGAAGATCCAGTTCTGTGCTTGATGGTGAAACATATTTTCACACAATGTGTCCTGTGTTTGATTTTGTTGTTAGAATTTTCGATCTGGTGGTGCAGCCGTCTTCCCAAACATCTCCAGACTCTGCTGCCGTGCAGGGGACCCCGCCCAGGCCCATCACGTCATGGGCGGCGCCCAGGAGCATCACCAAGGCTCCGGAGCTCAGTCTGCTGCAGACGCCGCAGGTGGTGAAGGTGAGATCCGGGCCGGGCCGGGCCGGACGGGTGGTCCTGTAAGTGTTGGGTGACTGACTGTCTGTTTCTCCTCCAGAGAGCTCGCGCCCTGGCCGCCTCGGCTCCGGTCTTCTCCTCCTTCACCCCTCAGTCCATCCTGAGGACCAGCCTGCGCCCCACCCCTGTGGCCACGCCCTCCGCCTCGCCGGGGCGGTCCGTCACGCCCCCGCCGCGCCCCAAAGAGAGCCGGATCACCTTCGTGGAGGGGGCGGAGTCTCCAGATCTGCCCAAGAGCTCCGTCCACTGGAGCAACGGGGTAAAAGAATATATCCAGCAGGTGGCAGCAGTGTGCTGTTCATGCTGTATTGATATAAACTTTCAAAACTGGGACGTTAAAATCCAGACATTAAAGTGGGCACTCGTTACAATAACGGGAATTGTGTGTGTGGGTGTGTGTGTGGGTGTGTGTGTGTGGGGGGGGGTGTAATGTAATGTCTAACAGAAGCCGTGTCTTCAGGCCGGCTTTACACAGTGAAACTGGTCTTGTTTTGATTGCCGTCATGAAACAGCCAATCAAAACATTCATCATATTAAATGGCAAGAAATGAATCTGAGGATGTTACATTGGAAAGAGAAGGGAGATTTTTCTCTTTTTTACCATCATAAATATTAGCAATTTTTGTGCATGAGTGGGTGGGACTAAACTGCTGTAGCCAGAATAATTTTTAATTATTTTAAGTATTATTTTAATGTTGGTTTTGTGACATCACAAAAACTGATTTGAAAACAGGCTGCTTTTGTGGCGTATTTTCCATATATGGTCTGTTTGAATGCTGGTGGGAGTAAAGATTTGAAATGATATTTATGGACATTTAAATTCCAGAAAAGTGATGATACGCGCCTTTAATGTTTTGAAAGGCGATCAGTCGCGACATGTATCAGTAGAATCTCCGAAGTGATATTCTGTCTGTGTCGTGCAGCTCTTGTTGGAATGTTAAAGGCAGCTTTAGCCCCTCATATTTAAGTAGTTGTTCAGAATTGGTAACTTTTGTTCATATCAAAATAGTCATGATGGACGCATCCAGTGAGTGGAAACAAATGAGTGAGTTAGCGGATAGATTTCTAACCATAATTGTGTTCAGTCCAGATGACGCCAGAGTTAATGATCATGGTGTTCCTGTAGCTGATGCGGATAGTGGAGCTGGAGCTCCGTGGGAGGACTGAAGATGTGTTTGTTTTGCAGGTTGCTGCAGAAAATGAAATCCGCCAGCTCAAGAGACCTTTGCTGCCACCAGAGGGCGGCGTTGAGGCATGGAGCGAACCCTCTGGAGAGGATGAGGATGAGAAAGAGCCTTCCTTAGAAGAGAAGGAGAAACCAGAGGAGAAGGTGGAGTCTGAGAGCGTCTCCCCAACACAGGAGGCCAGACGGGCCCCGCCCACACTCCTGCACCGGCCCAGCTTAGGACTCGAGACCAGCGAGGTCTCCGTCCAGTCAGACACCACTCTGGAGTTCCATGATGCTCTTTCTCCTGCGGACCTCGGGCGCCAGAGCCTGTTGACGGAAACCAGCGTGGACGAGGAGATCGTCATCAGACGCCCGAGATGCACAGATTCGGCCCAGACCTCGTCCGGTGGTGCCGGTGAAGATGCGCCTGCTGGACCCCAGCCTGCAGAAGATCTGGAGCCCAGAGCAGAACAGGAAATGGTCACTGAGGAAGAAATCGCCGAGGAGAACGCTCAGGAACACGCTTCTGAAGTCCAGGTGCAGCTGGAAAGAGGTGAGGACCAGGTTAAAACAGACCAGAGCAGGAACGCTGCCGTGGAAGAGGGCCATGGAGGAGATTCACCTGAAGAAAGCGAACCTGTACCTCACGTCAACCAGTCAAGTTCAGAACCTGCGGTGGCCGAAGTGCTGAATCATCGTCCTGAAGTGGCTGAAGAATCAGATCAGCACGATGGGATGCCTGAGGAACCCGTGTTGACCAAGGAAGCAGAGCCACAAGAACCAGTGCGTGAAACATCTGCCGTAGCTGAGGAGCCCATGGGTGAGTTTCCAATCACAGAAGCCTCCACCATGGATACAGAACCGATCGGTGACAGTCCTACAGAACAGGAGCCTGAAGAGACGGAGACTAAATCACAAGAACCAGCACTTGAACCTCCAGTCCTTCCTGAGGAACCAGTCAGGGAACCTGCAGCTGAACTGGTTAACCATGAACCTACAACAGAAGAGGACCAGGGAGGAGCTGAGGTTCCTGAGGAGATGAGGCGTTCAGCAGAGGTCTTGGAGACATCAGGTGAGGACAGTCCTGACATTTCAGGAATTTATTACAACGCAACACACCGTTCTACCTCACACTCACCTGGAAAAGTAAAGAGTTCACTGGATTTTAGGGCTGTAACGATCCCGTCGACTCTGGGTTTGGTTCTGTGGATGATTTGGGGCTTCGGGTTCGATTCACTCACTCTTATTTTCAACAGAGTGAAGCAGTTGAATATTCTCTCGATATTTAGGATGAAATCTGAATGGACAAATCATTTCTGGGTCAGTTTACTGATGAGACTAGAGCTGGGCGGGGGGTTAGATATCATTCACAGAAATATTCTTGTCACCTTTTTGCATTGATATGGTGATATTTAGATTTTTACCCCAGTATTATTTTTGTATTCCTGTAATCATACAGAGCTGTGGATCGGTGCCTGTGTACAAATTCATTGATGCCAATAGAAACACGTTTACGAAATCAGGAGATTAGAGCTAGATTTACTCTGATCAGCATTACGAAGATAAAAGGAATGTTTATCTCCCGTTATAAATGCGGTGAAATGAATAGAACGAAGTAACCGAGCAAATAATTGAATTTTTATTTTCAGTTATAATGAGAAAATGTTGATAAAATGATTATTGTTCCGCCTCCCATTTTTAAATGATGCTCTGGCCTGTTTTGCCCCTGGACTCCACCGGGGGGCGCTGCATCTCAGTGCTGTAGTTTTTGAGGATTGTTAAAAAAAAAAAATACATGACATTAGAAAGCAGTTTTTGTCTCTACAGTTTTTGTCTCTACTGTTTTTTGTTGTTTTCTTAATATATGATAATTAATTGGGATTTGTGACAATTTACTTTCAGATCTGGATGACTTTGTGGAACGGCATTTATTTGGTAGTGATCTGTCCCCGCCGAGCCGCTCTGGTGATGAGGAGCCGTCGGAAACCTGGACGTCCTTTAACAGGTGCGGTTAATCGTCCTGAGTCCTCTCTGGTTTGTGCTGATGTTCCTGAAAAGCGCCGTATTCACCGTGTTCCTCGCCCACAGCAAACTGGGAGTGGGAGTGGAGGCGGAGCCGGGAGTGGAGGCGGAGCCTGGAGTGGAGGCGGAGCCGGTCACTGCCGAGACCACCGGCACTCCAGATGCTGAGCCACAAAAATCCGTCGCCTCTTCTGAAGCTGCAACCTCCGAGTCTCACTGTAAGAGTTTCTTTACCTCCAGCCTTTGGCCGGCTTGATGTGGCAAAAAATCTTACCACGCATTTGTTTGAGCTGTTGATAGTCTAGTGTTCACTTTTGACACTAAATAGTATCTTGAACCCTATTTACTGGCCTTGTGAAATTCCTGATTCTTTGCTGTAGTGTGAGAATGGCTAGACAACTTCTTCCCCAGAAGTAAAAAGTGCCGCCATCTAGAGTTCCGAGGGAGAAACTTCGTAAAGCCTGGTCTCCTTAAACCAGATTAAGGAACAGAATGTCGGTTTATCTAAAATATATTAATATTGGATTGGATGACATTTGATTGACACTCACCCATAAGGTTTTGCGGCTGAGACCCGCGGGTCCTGCTGGGACCGTGCCGGCATCCTGTTCACCTGTGAGAGTTACGGTGAAAGTTGAGGTCTGTGTTTCCCGACAGCCGTGGTCAGCCTGAACGACAGCGAGGAGCTCTCCAGCGCCAGCTCCGAGGAGGAGTCTGGTGCGGAGGAGGAGGAGGATTCGGGGAGCGAGGTGGAGATAATCGAGGAGGTTAAAGGTAACGGCAGGCAGCGTCCGGCTCCTGCCCTTTACCTGGAGGAGCTTCCGCCGCACGACCAGTTTCTCCGGGAGCAGGCCGCCGCGGTGCTGTCGCTGGTCGCTCCTGAAGATCAGGTGAGTCCGATATCCGCCCGGTTCTCTCTGTGAAGGTCCACTCGGAACACCTCTCGAACGCCAGCACCCTGAAACGTTATTGAATGGACTCGTAGAAATTTTGGAAAGCAAACCTTTAAACATTTTTTAAAAGTCAAGTCAATTAGAGGTTTGTCATCCCAGCCATCTACATTCAGCACACAGAGAGACGCAATATCGTCCTGGACCATCGGAGCAACACTCAACACGCTTGAACTAT
>JBBPCX010070482.1:0-10613 GCA_037974365.1 Hydrocynus forskahlii
AGAGTGTTGAGGGTTGGGGTGTTGTGGTTGGGGGGTTGAGCGCTTGGGAGTATTGAGGGTTGAGGTGTGTGTTGAGGGTCAGGGGTGTTGATGATTGGAGCTGTTTTGAGGGTTGTGGTGGGTGTGTTGAGGGTTGGGGGCGTTGGAGTTGGGGGGTTGAGTGTTGGGAGTATGGTGATGGTGTGGGAGGGTGTTGAGGGTTGAAGGGCCATTTAGGGTTGGGAGTTTTAAGGGTTGGAAGTGTTGAGGTTGGAGTGCTAAGCGTTGGAAGTATTGAGGGTTGGGGATGTGTTGAGGGTTTGGGGTGTAATGAGGGTTGGGGTTTTAAGGATGGGGTGTCGAGCGTTGCTTGGGTATGTTGAGTTTTGTGGGGGTAGCTGAGGGTTGGGGAGGTGTTGAGGGTTGGGGGTTTGTTAATGGTTGGGGTTGTTGAGAGTTTGGGAGTGTTGAGGAGTGTAAGTGGGGTGTTGAGGGTTGGGGGTGTTGGGGTTGGGGGTTGAGTGTTGGGAGTATGGTGGTGGTGTAGGGGGGTGTTGAGGGTTGAAGGGACATTGAGGGTTGGGAGTTTTAAGGGATGGAAGTGTTGAGGTTGGAGTGTTAAGCGTTGGAAGTATTGAGGGTTGGGCATGTGTTGAGGGTTTGGGGGTGTAATAAAGGTTGGGGTTTTAAGGATGCCGTGTCGAGCGTTGCTTGGGTGTGTTGAGTTTTGTGGGGGTAGCTGAGGGTTGGGGAGGTGTTGAGGGTTGGGGGTTTGTTAACGGTTGGGGTTGTTGAGAGTTTGGGAGTGTTGAAGAGTGTAAGGGGGGTGTTGAGGGTTGAGGAGTGTAGAGGGTTGGGGAGGGTAGGGAAGATATTTATGAAACCTGCTCAGAAGATCAGCAACATGAAAGGATAGAAACTACTGTGGAAACTACTGGAGCAATAAAGCTTTCTTTACATAATAAGTTTAAACCTCTCTCTCTTTCTGTCTCTCTGTCTCTCCCTTTTGCCCCTCTGTCTTACCGATCCACTGCTGTTTCTTAGTTCCTGCACCCTAAACCTTTTAATGAATTAAAGAGCCCATAATTTTTAGCATGTTTCATATTATATTTTTATATTTAGTATATTATATGTTATATACTAGTTTAGTTTATATTTCCAGCTTATGTTTGTGTGGAAGCAGAATTCATTTTTTCCCATACTTTCTTTCTATATACTTTATTTATTATATATTTTTATATTTATTATTATGCTTATAATAATTTATAATTATTTACTTTATTTAAAAAGCAGTCCTGTCTGAGACACCCGTTGTAACTTCAGTATGAATGGGTGGGGCTAAACTGTGCACTGAATATTTGTATATCTGTTCATTTTTGTGACACCAGTGTGGACTGGTGGGTGTTTTTAAGTTTCAGTATTTGCATACGACACCAAACTACAGTTGTTTTATTTCAGACTTAGTTATCTGGTGATATGGGCTCTTGAATGCACGCGCGTTGAAGTGGAGTCTGTAATGCTGCTCAGGCTTTTTGCAGACAGAGATGTGAGCATTTCCCCTCACAGACAAAGTTCTGCTCCATTAACCTTTGATGTTAATGAGGTTCACTTTCAAAGCGTGGATCGATCTGACGAAGAATCTCCTGTGTGTTCCAGTCGCCACATTCGCCAGCAGCCCCCACATCCTTCTCACTGTCTCTTTCTCTCTTTCCATCTCTCTCTTTTTCTCTGTCTCTAGCTCTCTGCCTCTTTCTTTCTCTCTCTCAACCACAGAATGAGTTCCCCTCTTGATTTTCATTTTCTCTCTTTCTCTATTTCTATCTCTTGCTGTCTCTCTTTCTGTTTCCCCCTCTGTCTCTTTCTCTGTTTCTGTTTCTCTCTCTCACCCTCTCTCTCTCTTCCTGTCTCTCTCGCTGTCTCTATCCTCCTGTATCTCTCTCTCTTCCTCTCTTTCTGTATCCCCCCTCTGTTTCTCTCTCCCTCTCTCCATCTCTCCCTCTGCCTCTCTCTCTCTGTATATATAGCTCTATATCAGTGTCTGTAGGAGCAGCAGGGCTGAATTATTGTGTGTTTTCTGTAGATGGTTTAATCCTCCACTTGGTACGTTAATATACAAACACAGGAAACACCTTTAGATGCTACAGGAAAAACACACAAGGAGTGCGGACTGATTTGGGGATGTGGGACTATTTTAATCAGGAGGAGCACTCAAAGCCAAACAAGGATCATTATATGTAATTTAGCATCATCCCTCCTGCTAACATAACAACTGCCTTCCCCCAAAATTGCTGAAGTTAAAATTAGCTGTTTAACTGATTATAACGGTTACACTGGGAGCACTGCTCCATCTTCTACAGACAAAAACATTTAAACTAGATTATAACTGTTTCAATAATTGTGTTATTAATCAGTGATTGTTCTGACCGAGTGTTTGGCAGTGGTGGACTGTTTGTGCGGGAATGGTTGTGAAGGTTGATCACTATCACCATCCTCACCACCATCACCACTATCATCATCATCACCATTACCACCAACACAATCATCATGATCACCATCATGATCACCATCACCATCAACATCACCATCACCATCATCATCATCGTCATCCTGATTTTCATTACCATCACCATCACATCACCATCATCACTATCACGACCATCACCATCAACACCATTTCCACCATCATAAAATCATAATCACCATCATCACTATCACTATCATCACCATCATCATCATCACCATCATCATCATCATCACCATCATCAACACCATCTTCACCATCGTAACATCATAATCACCATCATCACCATCACTATCAGCACCATCACCATCATCATCATCATCACCATCACCATCACCACCACCATAACATCATAATCTCCATCATCCTCATCATCACCATCACCATAACTATCATCACCATCATCCTCATCGTCACCATCACCACCATGGTAACATCATAATCACCATCATCACCCTCATCATCATCATCATCACCATCATCATCATTATCACAACAGGTTCTGAGGGAGAGCCTCCAGGACTGAAGAGAGAAAGTGAAGAAGCGTAGATGTTCTCTCACACTCCTGCAGTCGTTTCCTCTCCATCTGATCCAGCTCACTGCACACCATGTTCATCATCCAGTTCCACCATTCATTCACAGATTAGAGAGTGTGTGTGTGTTTGTGTGTATGTGTGTGTGTGTGTGTGTGTGTATTGCTGGGCTGACTTCAGTTCTGTGCAGGACAGATGCTGCTGGAACCACCGTCCTCTTCTACAACTCACCTGCTCTCATCCTGTTTCCTCCTCTCCTCATCCATCACTGCTTTTACAAACGAAGAAACACAATTTCACAGGCGAGAGGCTGGTCAGAGTGCACAGTGTGATTAATAATCTTACGTAACACTCACTCACACACACTCGGCCGGCCACATTGGCCTGAAGAGTCATTACTCTTTACAGTGAAATCGCTTAAAAACAGAGGCGATTTACTGGAACATTTTTTCGTCCGAGCAATGACTTCCGACGCGACCCTCATTACATAAATATTTAAATACTTATACTCATAAATATTCCACAAAAATTAAACATATTTTACACAAACCACCCACATCTCTGCTTTTGGTCCAGATCCTACAGTTTATGCAAAGTTCAGGTGACCGGTCCCATGTGGGGTATCAGATCGGGAGGCGCCTGTAACCCTCACTGATAAAGTTTGATTTGTTTATTATTTATTAATATAAAACATGTAATTCAGTGTAGCTATGAAACACTCGGTTGGGTCTCCTTGCCAGCCTTCAGTGACTTTTTAAACCTGGAACATCTGGAAGTGGAGGAGCAGCGTCTCCCTACTGCCCCCTATAGCCTAGCCTGTCCACCTTTGTGATCACACACACATGCATACACACAGTGTCATGCACATTTGATAAAAAAGGGTAAAACTGTCTTTGAAGAAACAAGAGGAGATTCTGGGAGAAATATGAAGATACATCTGTCAGACTGATGTGAACATTTGGGGCTGATGTTTCTATGGAGATGGAAGAAGACGAGCCAACGCTGGTTCTACTGGATGTTTGTTAAGTTCAGGAGGTAAGTTCAGTGAATTCCATCTCACCCTGCTATCTTGTCTCCCGGTCCTGCGCCTCTGTCCAGGAATATTAACCATTAGAACTGGTTAAATCTGATTTCAACAAATATAAAGTGTGTAAAACAGTCTAAAACCAGTGTTTGCTCTCCTACACACTCACCATTTGTTGTGCTTTCGCTTGGCACTCTGCCGGTCAGCTGCTCTCTGGACCCCCCTCCCTCCGCAGGTGCCAGTCCTGGAGGGCCGTGGTCCAGCACGTTTTGGTGATTTCCCTGTTCAGAAACACCTGGTTCTCCTTGCCAGTTAATTGTCAGGTTTAGTGAATGTGTTTGAGGAGGAGAACCATCAAACTGTGTTTGACACCCCTGTTCTAAGGGTTATTAACAGTCCTCTTTATTCCACACTCCGCCCAACCTGGTTACTTCCACTACTCTCCTGCAGGGGGCAGTCAGAGCTCACCACCACCAATCAGCAAACAGCATGAAGCTACTTAGCATTACCCTCCTAGCTCCGCTGTTCAACTAGAGCTCCAGATTCCACACTGGCCTGGCTGAGTTTGGGATTGGGGTTGTGGGACTCCTTATGGTCAGGAGGACGGGGGGATGAAGTGTACGTTTGATTTTTAAAAATGATTAATCGGTTCCATTTGGTTCTGATGTGAAGAACCAGCTGCAGATTATTTCCTGCTCCTCAGTGTCACTTCAGCTCAAATCAACACCTTCACCAGTATACTTCCTTCACTTACCCATAAGAGAGACAGAGAGAGAGAAAGAGAGAGACAGTGAAAGAGATAGAGAGAGAGTTTGTTTACTGTGAGAACAGTGTTGCTTAGCAACCCAAAGTCTAGCTGCATCCAGTAAAAAACATTATAAAGCAGGAAATACACACAAAATACATTTCACTGAAACATCATCACCACCATCGCCATCATCATCATCATCATTACCATCTTCATCGTCATCATCATCATCGCCACGACCACAATCATAATCATCATTACCATCATCATTATCATCATCATCACCTTTGCTACCTTCTGATCTGAAAGATTTCACTACGTTTCTCTAGTTTCTGCATATTAAAGGGCTACGTTTTCCATTTTCCATATAACTTCAATTTATGTGTAGCTTTAGGAGCTAAAAACAGTCGAGAGTCAAAGAGAGGAGCATTCTGAGGAGCAGAACTTTCTGAAGGAGAAGAGCTTTCTGAAGGAGAGGAGCTTTCTGAAGGTTCAGAATGTTATGAAGGATAGAAGCTGTTGTGGATTTTCCCTGTTTTCCACATATTCAGGACTCAAGAGCAGAGAGAGTTTTCGAATCAACCAACATTTATTATATTTTTCAGGCAAATAGAGCAGGTCTGTTCCCAGAGCACTTAGAGTACTCTGACAAGAGAGTGCTACTCGAGACAAGTAACATGGGCTTTTTGTTGTCACTCCAGCGTGATGTCATGCTGTCACCTCGGCCTTGATTTCTGATCTAGGGTCAGTAAATTGTTTCTGCTCATGTGCCTTTGCCCATGTGCTCGCCGCGTGTTCAGAAGATGCTGACATGTACTTCACACACTGTGCCAAGCTATCAACAAGTTTTTTTTATGTTTTCACACATTTTCTAGACAACGTTTACTTTAGTCTGGGTCCAGAAAGTCACAAGCCCCCTTTTGCCAGTAAGTCATGGCCTTGCACTAAACAATACCATTTCAGGTAGTAACCAATACCATCGATGGCCTTGCAGTAGACAGCCCCAGTCAACATCAGGATGGAGAGACAAATGTGATAAACACTGATAAGCAGTGTTGTGCATGAACGCGTTCAATAAACGGCGTTCATTGAACAAGTTCCTATTGTTCGTGAACACTGAACTGAACGAGTCGGTTTACAAATTATGAACACAACCGTGAGTGACATTCACTCTCGCGAGACTGAACGCAGTTCACGTGATGAAGTTCAGATCTTTTCAGAGAGCCGGCTCTTGTGGCACGGCCCCAAATAAGAGCCGGTTATTTCGTTTATTATCAACTGTAGCCTCATATTTTAGCCTAACCAGGCAAATATGAATTGCTAAAAAAGTGGTTTAGGTTATAAATGGAAGGTATTTATGTTTAGTGCAGCTAAATACTGTATGTTTGAGTTTTAGAGCTGTACATTTTCACTAGTTTGATATGGTTTTAAAAAAAGACAATGGCTGTTTATATTTAGTTATGTTCTTTTCTGAGCGCTTTAAAAGATATGTCTTTGTGTTAATGTTTTCTGAATAAAAAATCCATATGCAGTATACCTGCACCTCATATTTTCCACTTTCACCATAACATGATGCATTGCTTAAGTGGTAAGATCTATTCTTAACCTCAAAATTGGTTTTTAATATAACTTATGTCTGTGATTGTTCAGTCGTATGACAGATACTGTAGAAGGAGAAGATTGAAGGAGGTTCAGATAGAAGGACATTGTATTGAAAATGTTAAAAAAAAATAAACAAAAAACCCGAATGTGAACTAGTTCATTTTTGAGCTGTGAACTTCAAAATTTTTTAAAATGAACTATGAACGTGAACCAGTTCATTTTTATTTGAATGAACTGTATTTTGAACTAGTTCTTTATCAGTGTGAACTGGCACAACACTGCTTATAAGATAGTACACAGCACACTGATTATATGTGGAGGATAAACACTGCAAACTGTAGGATAAAATCAATGCAAAAAGGTTAACTAACAAATTTTTCCCCCACAAAGCTTTCTGAACATTCAGAGCAGACCAAAGGATATCAGCTTTCTGAGGGAAAGGAGTTTTCTAAAGGTCTAGAGGTTTCTGAAGGATAGAAGCTTTCTGACAGAGAAGCTTTCTGAAGATTCAGAAGTTTTTAAGGAGAGAAGCTTTCTGAAGGTTCAGGGGTTTCCGAAGGTTCACAAGTTTCTAAAGGTTCAGACGTTTTTGAAGAAGAGGAGCTTTCAGATGATTCAGAGGTTTTTAAGGGAGAGAAGTGTTCAGAGATTTCTGAAAGTTCAGACTCACAGCAGGTTCTCTTCAGCACAGTCACACACTCCACCTTCTCCCACGCTGTGGTGGGAGTGTGTTTCTGAAGGTTCAGCTCCAAGTGTTTGATCTGATCACTAAATCCGGAGTGTTTGGCGCTGGCAGATGGATGGAAAAGCATTGATATTGACCCTGAAGGGCTACTGGTTCCTGCTGGAGCTCAGCGTAGCTGACGTGAGGAGCGTTTATAGACCGTGAGAAGAGAAATTCCACTTTTTTACCTTTAACTTCACCTCAATTACAGAGTGGTGTGGCCTGTGTACAGTGCAGCATGACCTGATGAAGTTACACACACAGTACACACACCACACAGAGTATTTACACACACAAAACTCAACACGCAGTACACACCCCACACACTGTAAAGATACACATTCAGCTGCTTCCCCCGATTACAGCCACAATCGTAGCCCCCCCAGTACCACTCTCTGCCAACAACCCAGACTCACTCAGCACCACTGAGAGTGTGTGCGTTTTCTGCTTACTCACAGCCAAACAAACAGGAGTGTTGACTTTGCTTTCAGAGTCGCTTTATTTGTTACAGAAACAAGCTGTCGCTCATTCTCCAAAACAAGCTTCTGTTTTAAGGGCCTGTTAACACACACACACACACACACACACACACACACTGCTGTTATTTTCCTGGTGGAGTGTAAGACCCTCTCAGTGATGAAGAGTTCAGCATATTTCAGTAGAGGAGACTTGCCTTAACTTGGTTGAATAGCAGATCTCAGGGGTTCCAGTCCAGTCCTGGAGACTCCAGGCAAAATATAGGATCTTCAGGACTGGGAACTCCTGATGTTTAGGATGGAGGGACTTTTGGTTATTTTTTGTAAAGAGCAGACTGTCAGCTGGATCCTGCAAGACTGGTTCAGCTTTATGGGATAAATATGTGACAAAAAGACAAGAGGCAATGCAAAGGTCAACTGCAGATACAGGTTCATGTTTAAAAAAAAACCCAAAACTTACTCATCTCCTTGCCTTCCTTACTTTTCCTTAAACTTTTCTTTGACAGGAGACGTTTAGGTGTACTTAGCTTGCCTTAACTTGGTTGAATAGCAGATGGTGATTTAAGTATAGTTTTACAGGTTTGAGGAACAGATGTGGACTCCTTGAGCACCGATGTACCTCGCTCTGGATAAGAGCATCAGCTAAATGCCATAAATGTAAATGTAAGTCTAGAAAACAACAATAAGAGCTTTACAGGCATACAGTTGTGCTCATAAGTTTACATACCCTGGCAGAATTCATGATTTCTTAATAATTTTTCAGAGAATATGTATGATAACACAAAAACTTTTCTTTCACTCATGGTTAGTGCTTGGCTGAAGCCTTTTATTGTCAAACAACTGTGTTTACTCTTTTTAAATCATAATCACAACACAAACTACCCAAATGACCCTGATTAAAAGTTTGCATACTCACGTCTTAATACCATGTATTTCCCCCTTTAACATCAGTGACAGCTTGACGTCTTTTGTGGTAGTTGTGGATGAGGCTCTTTATCTTCTCAGACGGTAAAGCTGCCCATTCTTCCTGGCAAAAAGCTCCAGTTCCTGTAAATTCTTGGGCTGTCTTGCATGAACTGCAGGTTTGAGGACTCCCTAGAGTGGCTCAATGATATTGAGGTCAGGAGACTGAGATGGCCTCTCCAGAACTAGGGGTGGGAATCAAAACCCGGTTCCGATTTAGAATAGCTTCTAATTTTGCGAAGCACCGGAATCATTTACCTTCGGGCGTTATCGGTTCCTCCAATGATTCTTTCGGACTTTTTCCTGCGTTGTGCGCCATGACGTCACACTCGGTGACTTGAGTTATCATGGAGCGGAGAAATCAGTCCGTGGCATGGTTGCATTTTACCAAAACAGTGTAGTTTGTAACCAGTGTAGTGCCGTTTTAACTTGCAAGGGTGGTAACACTACCAACATGTTAAAACATTTGAGGTCTGAACACAGCATTAAAATTCAAGAATGCCATGTGTTCGATTCTCAGCACTCGAGTGCAAACTCCGTAGTTTCCATAGACGAGGCTAACCACTATGCCACTTATTATCAATACTAAGTTATTTTTATAATTATATTTTCATATTTGGACCATATTATTTATTGTTTAAAGGAAGATAAGTGCATAATTTATTGTTCAAGTGTTTATATTTACCCTGTAATGGAAAAGATTGAGTTCTGACAGTAATAAAACAGCTGCTTTTAATGTAAATATGTAGCTAACCAGGTCTTAGTACCTGTCCACAAAATTATGATCTGTTAAAAAAATATTCATTTTATACTATTGTTGCCTTCTCAGCCTCGGCTTTAGCGGCTGCTAGCCAGGCGTCTTTGGCTCGTTACTCTCGGGCACAGAGCGGGTCCAAAAATGAGACAATTACGGGGAAAAGAGTCTGTTCTTTCCTCCCTCGGAACGGGAGCACTTATTTACTGTCTCCAAAAAGAACATTAGAGTGGTGAGAATCACTCACAAACAGAGTGGCCATGTAAAACTCCAAACACTCCCTGAAAGACTACATCTCCCAGCCTCCCTAGAGGCTCAATTATTCAGAGTGCAAAGTTTCTTAAGGCAACAGGCTCAACCTGTAACACTGTTTATGAATCAATAAGGAATCGATAAGGAATCAGATCAGTAAGAAGAATCGATAATGGCACTGACATCAATAATTTCTTATCGATTCCCATCCCTATCCAGAACCTTCACTTTATTTTGCTGTAGCCAATGACAGGTGGACTTGGCCTTGTGTTTTAGATCATTGTCATGTTGGAATGTCCAAGTACGTCCCATGCGCAGCTTCCGGCCTGATGAGTGCAAATTTTCCTCCAGTATTTTTTGATAACTTACTGCATTCATCTTGCCATCAATTCTGACCAAATTTCCTGAGCCTTTGAAGCTCACACATCCCCAAAACATCAGCAATCCACCACCGTGTTTCACAGTAGGAATGGTGTACCTTGTACCACAGGCGTTCTTGACTCCTCTCCAAATGTAGTATTTATGGTTGTGGCCAAAAAGTTCAATTTTACTCTCATCACTCCAAATGACTTTGTGCCAGAGGGTTTGAGGCTTGTTTCTGTGCTGTTTGGCATATTGTAAGCTTAGTAATAGCTTTCTTCTGGCAACTCAACCATGCAGCTGTTTCAAGATGTGCATCTTGAAACAGCCACACCACATGTTTTCAGAGAATCCTGTATTTCACCCGAAGTTATTTGTGGGTTTTTCTTTGCATCCCAAACAATTTTCCTGGCAGTTGTGCCTGAAATTTTAGTTGGTCTACCTGACCGTGGTTTGGTTTCAACCCCTAATTTTCCACTTCTTAATTAGAGTTTGAACACTGCTGATTGGCATTCTCAGTTCCTTTGATATTCTCTTATATCCCTTTACTATTTACTATCCCTTATATCCTATATCCCTTTACTATAGAGTTCAAATACCTTTGCTTTCCCCATGACTTAGAATCCAAAAAATGTCAGTGCAGCACTGGATGAAAGATGCAAGGGTCTGTCAGGAGT
>JBBPCX010070483.1:0-10613 GCA_037974365.1 Hydrocynus forskahlii
CAGACGCTTTTATCCAAAGCCACTTTCCATTCCCTAACTACAGGGGACAGTCTCCCCGGAGCAACTTGGGGTTAAGGGTCTTACTCAGGACCCCAATGGTGGTCTGCTGGTAGGATTTGAACCCATGACCTCTTGGTCCAGAGTCAAGTATCCTACCCACTATGCTACAACCACCCCATATTGATAGCATGTTTTTTATTAAGCATCTGTATTTATAATATATTATGAATACAAAAGTATTTTCTTCATTTATTACATTATATTTCATATGTGCATTACCCTTCTGCATATTCTATATATATTATATATATTATATATATATTATATATAAGTACATTTTGTTCATTTTTATATCATGTGCAACACAGTTATTTCCCTATGTATTATATTATGTATTATAAATGTCTATTTCTTATATTATAAATGAATTGCCTCTTTGCATATTATAAATACATTGACTTGTTTTATTATTATATATGGTACATTGTCTCCATGTTATAAATATAACATAAATATAACAGGCCAATTATTTCATAAGAAGAGTTAGCCAGTGATTCAGATGAGTTGTTTTAGTTTGAACTTACTCATGTTTCCTGGGGGGGAATGCGACTAACGGTACGTTAGAGGGGAATTTCTGTTGAGCCGTTTTTAACAGAGCAGTTTATCATCACGTCCGGGAAAATGAAAATGCACAGCTTCGAAACATACAAGTTGAAATGTTCGACTTCATCAATGCTGGAATTTGATTATAACAGGTCCTAACAGTGGGCAGTAAAGTATGAACCCAATATTCATTTCCATGCCCCCCCCACCCCCCACCCAGTCATAAAACTAAATTCTTTAAAAATAAAGTCATTTGAGGTCATTGACTTTGCCATTATAATATTACAGTTTGTGGTTGTATTTTGGGCCGAAATTCATTTTTCGAGATATTTTTAAAGGTTCTGTGTGGTGTTGTTATTCTCCACTACTGTGTAAATGCAAGATACAGTACTGTGCAACATTTTGTTACCTGTTTAGATGAGAAGTGAGTGTTTTTTTCATATTAATATTACTAAGTATACTAAATAAAAATAAAAGAATACTAATAACATTATACAGTAAATAGTGATGTTATGTTCAGTGTTTCACTGTGTTCCTTGTGGAAGTCCAGTATTACTTGTAGTTCCCATCAGAAACCTGGTTTGACTCAGTCAGTCCTTCATTAAATTAAATCAGGAGCTTCTGATGGAATTTCACAAATCCAAAGAACGGCTGGAGGAACCGAGGAGAAATCTGGAACCGAACCTGTGTTCTCCGCACCAGCTCACAATACTTTTTACTGCTTTCTTGTTTGTTTGCATTTATTCTGATGTTTACTTTATTAGCAGAAAGACACTTTAAGCAATTTGCACAGGTGCCCAAGATTTTTGCGCAGTACTGTATGTCCGAAAGTTTGCTTTCTTATGAAGTCAAGGTGGAGTTCCCCCCCCCCATTGTTTCCTGCAGTAACAGAACATACTCTTATAGGGGGGGAATAGAAATGAGAACATTGCTGTAAGGATTTGATTCCAGGCACAAGACCGTTATTGTGGTTGGGTTCTAATGCTGGAGCATCATTTCTGGATAACAAGGTCCATCATCCCAGTGACAGATCAGGTTCTGGGGGTCTTTTTACTGAGTCTTTATACTGAGTTCATACTGAGTTTTTATACTGAGTCTTTATGCTTAGTCTTTAAACTGAATCTTTATACTGAGTCTTTATACTGAGTTCATACTCAGTCTTTATACTGAGTCTTTATACTGAGTCTTTATACTGAGTTCAGACTGAGTCTTTATACTGAATCTTTATACTGAGTCTTTATACTGAGTTCATACTGAGTCTTTATACTGAACCTTTAGACTGAGTCTTTATACTGAGTCTTTATACTGAATGTTTATACTGAATGTTTTTATTGAGTCTTTACACTGAGTCTTTACACTGAATCATTATATTGAGTCTTTATACTGAATCTTTATACTGAATCTTTAACCTGAATCTTTACATTGAATCTTTATACTGAATCTTTATACTGAATCTTTATATTGAATCTTTATATTGAGTCTTTATACTGAGTCTTTATGCTGAATCTTTATACTGAATCTTTATATTGAGTCTTTATACTAAATCTTTCTATTGAATCTTTATACTGAGTCTTTAGACTGGTTATAATGGGTTTTCTCCCATTCCATTTGTGCTCTTATTTGGAGATCATATGTGTCGGCGACTGTGGACACCCCTAAACTCCTTAGATAAGGCCTGTCTGGATACTTTTGGACATCTTCTAGCTGTGTGTGTGTTAAAAGAAGTTCATTTGACAGTTTATCACTGAACCCAGATGGGGTTTGAACAGTGGTTTGTGGTTGAACAGTCACATGACAGTGATTGCTACTAAAACTCAGCTGACCTTTGACTCCATTTATAGGTACTTCAAAACCAAAACAGTTCTGCCGTCTGGGCTAATTTAGCGTAGCTGCTCTGTTCCAGCCACAAACCGCCAACACTTTTCCCAACAGCTTTGGCGATAATAACGAAGACACCCACAGTCGTAAACATAATGAAGACAGATAAGAGCCGCAACGGCGTCCAGCCTAAAACAGCTCGTAATAAAACCGCAGGCTGTGTAGATCTTCATTCTGCATGGAACTCGTTTGTCACTTACAGTGTGTTGGTTTAGGAGGCCCAGGGTGGGCTACTGAATCCCCAACATGCTCTTCCATACTGTTCCACATGCACTGATTTCCAAAGGCCTGTTTCTTTATCACACATTACTCTCTTGAGCCCCCCCATTCTCCATATTTTGTTTCTAAAGATTCAAACTTTCTTGTATTTTTAATGTGGTCTTGAGGAACAGTTCTCCAGGCTTCCTGAAGGACTTTCCACTACTCTCGTTTTCAGTCCAGTCCCTGAACCTGACCAGTTTCAGAGGAATGTTTTTATTTGTTAAGACACACAGTGACCTACGTATGAATAATTCAAGCAGAACAAAGAGCATCTAACTGAAATCCTGAACCAGTGAAGAACCAGGAGCAGATGATTCCAGATGATCAGGCGGTGATCTGAATGGTGCTGAATGCTGAGTGGTTGGAACTCCTTTATCTAGGCTCCTTGTATCTTTAGGCATTTTGTTCCCATTTCTTTCATTTAATCTACTCAGTATGACAAAGATAAGTTTGACAGGCGGAAAATAGTATTTTTGCACCTGCGTAGTGGTTCAAAGCAACAATTAAAAAAATGAGATGCTCAGTAAGGTGATGTTTGCACAGCATACAGGTCAGGTGCAGGTCATAAAAAAAACTCTTTATATATTTGAATCGTGTTTGTGTTGTGCGTGTGTGTGTATGTGTGTTTGTGTGTGTATATATATGTGTGTGTGTGCACATGTATATGCAACAGAGCACCATACTCTATATACTCTATGTGTATGCATATACGTATTAAATGCTGAATAATGAAAATGTGTGTGTTGTGATTCCTGGAATGAGATGCACTTGCAAAAGAGATGAAAATCTTAAGTTGACTTTTCATGCTTAAATAAACGCTAAACAAATTAATTAAACTATCATGCGTCTCTGGAGTTTGTAAACCAAATAAGACCCTGGGAGAAAGTGCAGGAAGACACAAACAAAACACAGGCTTTAATCTATGCTGTGCCTGCTCTCCCTGTAAAGTGTGTAGGATAAATAAAATGATCATTATGATTTTTAGAGCTATCATCACATGCTTTTTGGCCACGCATTAGCGAATTAGCTTTATTTAAACCATGTAAAGACTTTCTTATTGGCTTTTTGACACAAATAAAAGTGGACAATTTAACATTTAAATTAAAAATAACTGCTTCTACCCAGATTAAAGGAAAATCCAGAGTAAGACTCTTCTCTGTCCACCCTTTTTCTCCCAGACAGAAGTGAGCTCAGTTTATCATCATTATGAGATTCTGACCATTTTCTCCCACTTCTTAAATTCAGCTCCTGAAAAAGAGTCTCCTCTGATCTCAGATCTCTCTGTTCTCTCTCTCTACCTCTTTTCCCTCTCGTCTCTCTTTTTCTGCCTTTCTCTCTCTATTACTCTTCTATCCCTTACTCTTTCCCTCCTTTCTCCCTTTCTCTCCTCCTTCTCTCTCATTGTCTTCTCTCTCTCCTTTTGCTCACTTTCTCTCCTTTCTCCTCTGTTTCCTCCCTCTTTTCTCTTTCTTCCTTGCCCCTCTCCCGTTCTCTCTCTCTCTCTGTTTTCTCTTTCACATCATTTCGATGCTGGTTTCCCCGAATATGATGCAATACAATGAGCAAGAAAAGCACATTTACATTTTTAATTACTATTATTCAAGTCAAAGTATAATGAAAATACCTTCAAATATCAGGTGTGTGTTTTTAGTTTAACCCTTAGAACACACGCAACACGGATTCACACAATAAATGGTAAATTGTCATCAAACAGCAAAAAAATTCTTTATATGGAAGTTCCTCCGGTTTGTGTTGGTGTTCGAGGTGTCAGATGTCATGCTGAGCTATGTCATGTAGAACCAAAGTTATTGTCATTTAAAAAACGCTTGTATTTTATTATAGGTCTTAGAAACAAACATAAAAAACACAAGTAAGAGGGGAAACCCTGCAGAGGGAGGGGGTCCGGAGAGCGGCTGAGCAGCGGCGCGCCGAGAGAAAGAGCGGTGAATGGCAACACAGGTTTAAGACTATTTTACACCGTTTATATTAAGTGAAATCAGATTTTACTGAGACACTATGAGTTCTAAGGGTCATGGGCACTGGAACCACCTTCTTAAAATCATTGGTTTCGTTCCAAAACCCACACCACCCCACCCCTCTCTCCCGGACAGCAGCCGAGACGTAGACCGCTGCATCCCCACGACATTAAAAATGCTTCCGGCGCCCATGCAAAGGGTTTCTTAGTTCTGTGTCTTCTGCCACGTTCGTTGTGGTGATTCTTGTTTATGGCTGGTTTTGCTGCCTTTTATACCTTCATAACCCAGAAAGAGGAGACAGAGCCTTATTGTTTGATGGAACAAGGCCATGAGACGTCTATAAAACTCTGGCCTTCTGAAATCTGTTCCATTGTGCTAAAGCAGGAAAATGTACATGCAGATGTTTAGCAGGTCTGCACGATACATCGTCTGTTAATCGCCATGGTGATATTGGTGTTAACCCAGAAGGTTGTGATATGCAAATGAGCAGTGAGTATCTATCTCTTATTGGTCTTTTTTATGATCCTGGACTGTCCATATCCATCATACAGTTGAAAAGTTCAGACGCATTTTTTATGCCTTTATTTAGCCCTGATTGACGAAATCAGCCACTGCAATACTGATATTGCAAAAAGGCTACAATATGCAAATGAGCCCAGTGTTTTTGACAGGGCGACCAATCACAGTATTTCTGACAGGGCGACCAATCACAGTGTTTCTGACAGTTTTACTCTATTTTTTAACCATTAAAGGCCCTGATTGGCCAACGTGTTTTAAAGAGCCTGTTTCATTGTTCCCACCTTGCTTTTGTATTCCAACCTCTTTTTAATCCCTTAGAATTAAACTGTTTCTGTACCTTTAAGGCTGATATACGTGAATGAGCTATTTTCTGATTGGCTGCATTATATCACAGCTCATAGAGTATTCATGGGACAGAAACACTCCTTAGAACATCAGTCTGAATGGGCGGGGCTGGATAAGGGGTCTTTGTAAATATGCCGGTTTTGTGACATCACAAAAACTATGGCTTAAACCCAGGTTTTGTAGCTTATTTTCCGTAAATGGACTATACTAATGGAGTAGTGGAGGTACATTTTAAAACGTAAACAATATTACAGAAAAGTGATGATATGGGTCCAGCGCAAAGTGCAATCGCAATATGTAGCAGTAAAATCTCAATATTGATATTTTGTGCCACTCTAATGTTTGCCATAAAGTGATAATCCTTCATGATCAACCATCAAAGTGTCCTGCTTGGTATGAAGGGCAGCTTTTAAATGATAATTGGACACTTTTCTTTTCCAGACTGTTGTTAAAAGCACAGATGGAAGCCCTTTTGGCCTGAAAGGTGGTTTAAGGGCTGAAAGGTTTGTGTGATGACATGAAGAGTGAATTGTGTCCCCAAACTTTTGATGTCTTTGTTCTGCTTCTGAAGGAATTTGGACAGTTTGTCCTTAAATGCGGCGACTGAATGACAGGTTTGTCTCCTGTGGGTTGATTTACTGAGTTCCATTACCTTCAGACTGTGCTGTTCTTCACACACACACAAAAAGGCTCTCTCAAAGAGTTTGATCGTCCAGGTTTTTCTGTCAGAGCTGCTTTTGATATTGTGGTGTTTTATTATTAATAGTCTTGCTTGAGTTTTTTATTTTTTTTTCTCAGCATTCTTTAGCCATGTGTGAAAACCTCACCCAGCTAACCTATTAGCGATGTCCCGGTTCACCGTCACGTTTCACACAGTGTAAATGATACATTTATTAGCGTCATAGAAAACTCCTAATGAAATGTATCTTCAGCCCAAACAGACAGTAGCACTTGTACTACGTCGACTTCCCAGTTGTTAGTTTGTATCTCCATTGTTGTTTTTTTGCACATACAGTAAAATAAAAAAATGGCCTCTTTCCTTGTGATGACATTTCGACCAGAAAGCAGTGATGCAGTCAGCTCAGCTGCGGCTCACTTTAGGACCTGCCGTTAAGCAGCTCGGGTTCCGGTCGATTTATTTGCAAAGGAAAAACATTTGTTCACGATACAGCTCGGTTCCCTGTGCCACTGAAAGCGTGTCAAAAGTCAGCATTTTGGCACGCTGAAAACAGCTAGTTAGAGATTTTGTGTCCAAACACCATTTCCTGCAGTGTTGACCATTACAACGCTCTCTTCATTGTTATTTCCAAAAAGTCCATTAGACAGATCCAGCTCATTCAAAATACTGCTGCTAGAGTTCTAACCAAAACCAAGAAAAGAGATCACATCACTTCAGTTCTTGGGTCCTAGCAGTGGCTCCTAGTTTGGTACAGAATTGAGTTCAAAGTATTACTCATTTTGTACAAGTCACTGAATTATTTGGGTCCTGACTACATCTCTGATATGTTTGATGTGTATAATCCTGGTGGTAGTTCGCTGGTTGATGTATAGACTGAAACGTCTATTGGGTTCTTCAGCCGTGCTGTCCTGGGTGAAGGTTAGTCCTTTTTGGAGCAGTTCTTGGGCGCCTGCTGTGGAGGTTGCTGGTTTGTGTGTGTGTGTGTGTGTGTGTGTGTGTGTGTATATGTGTGTGTGCCCAGCAGGCCTCATCTCTGGAGTTAGTGACTTTAGAGCTCCAGCTTTAAGCTGCCTGCTTAGGCCCCTGCTGCTCCAGAGCTTCAGAGGAACCTGCTCCTCCAGTGTGAGCTCAGAATGGCAGGGTTTGCCTAAGCGGTGCTTATTTACTTCTTTAGTGCTGGAGCTGGGAGGCTAATGTAGCTAACATAAGACACAGCATTGTTATACAAATAATAGTATAGACACATGAATGCTGGTGCCACACAGTGAGACGGTCCTGGTCCTGGCCTGGAGTCCCTACTTGGTGGAGTCTGTATGTGCGTTGGTTTGCGACTGGATCTCTGGGTTCCTCCCACAGTCTAAGGACATGCTGTCAAGTGGTCTGGAGATGCTGAACCTCCCATACGTGTTACTGTCGGTGTATGTGAGTGTGTTTGTGTGTCTATGCTGTGATGGACTGCCTGTGATCGGTCAAAAGGAAAAAATACTGAATGTGAAGGGTGCTATCAGTTTTACATGTGGCACATTTTTGTGCATTAAAATGTGTGAGGACGGCCTCTGTAGATTTACAGTGTGTTTAAGGTCTTTGTATATTTTGGTCATTCAATCAGAAATGACAAAACGGCATAATAATAATAGGGGAGGAGAGCTGTGATGATGGGTTTCCCTTTTCACTTTGAGGGAGTTTTTGAGAGGTTCTCTGAAAGTTGGTCTGGAGTGACCGGCCGAGCGAAAGCATGAGGACCAGCCGCATGTCTTTTAGCATGTGATTTACTGATGATTTGATTCAGGGAAACTGTGTCTTTATTCAGCCCGGCAAGACGTACGGCCATGAATAGTTTCTCCACCAGGAAGGACGGAGTCCTAGGCAGGACATTCCGGGGGTCATGTGTCGTATAGTTCATGAAGCCACGTGGCATCGACAAAATATCGCTGGGATATTTTGGTAACACTTTATCTGAGGCAAACGTGTCTGTGTGGTGTACAAATCAGTTTTATAATATGAATACTAATACTAATACTGCTGTTAATAATATTAATAATAATTATATATATATATGTGTGTGTGTGTGTTTCCATTTATATGACTTTTTCAAATTCTTACCAGTCCTGCCATTAGCTGGACAAATACTCAAACTTTGCGTATTGAATGTTGTATTCAGTGCCTATAAAGGTATAATAAAGTCTCTTTTTCAAATGAGGAAGGTTCCGGATGTTCAGCAGGGCTTCCTCAGCCTCTCCGCCTCTATGATAAGAACTTGATGAGCCTCTTGGCCAGAACTGAGATGATGGTCATTTATTGGTTAACACAGCTCTGACAGCTATTTAATTACGGGGGAATGACATGGAAACAGTTCTGAAGCACTTCGTTAATCAGTGACTGTCGACCGGGTTCCCTTCAGGATCTGTTCCTGAGGAACAATCACGTTCTCAGGATCCACCTCGGAAAAAAACCCCAAAAAACTAATGATAAAGAGTGGATGATGTCAGAACGGGCTGAAGTCCAGATGCTTGTTAGAGTGCAGTCAGTGTCTGCTGTCTGATCTTTAATTGGTCTCTTTTACAATCCGTGGTGTCCAGATTATCCACCATACAGTTAAAAGGTTTGGACCCGTTTTTATGTTTTTATTTAGGCCTGCACGATATACGGTCCATTTATTACTGATATTGCAAAAATATTTATTACTGATATGCAAATGAATCTGTAACCAATCACAGTGTTTCTGATAGGGTGACCAATCACAGGCTACGAGATGTCTATAAAAAATTCTGATAAAATCTACTTTTGAAATCTGTCCCCTTGTGATAAAGCAGGAAAATGCGTCTGCTGGTGTTTATCAGAGCTACACGATTCATCGTCTGTTAATCGTCATTGCGATATCAGTGATAAGACAGAAGGTTGCGATATGCAAGCGAGCTTCGAACCCATCACAGTGCTTCTGACAGGGCAACCAATCACAGCTTCAGGGGAGTTACTGGGTGTTCCAATAAATCGGGGTCTTCATGTAATCCAACAAAACTCTAATTATTTAAATCTTTAACAATTAAAGACCAGAGTTTTTAAAGGGCCCATATTCTATCTCCCTTATATATTTTTTTTTGTTGGTACCAAAAATATAGTTCATAACTGACTCTTGCATAACCATGTTCTGACCTCTGTTTATCCCTCAGAATTAAACTGTTTCTGCCTTTAATACTGATCCATGTAAATGAGCTCTTTTCTGATTGGCTGTCCAGTATTGCGGCTCATACTGAAGGCAGCATGGAGTCTGAAACACTTTAGTGTAAATGGGCAGGGCTACACTGCTGTAGGTTGAATGAGGATCAAATGGAAATGTGTAGGTTTTGTGACATCACAAAACGTATGATGTCAAAAAAGTGATCTTTGACTGTATGGATGAGGGGGGTGAATGTACATTTTGAAACAGCATTTATAGCCTTTTTAAGTCCGGGAAAGTGATGATATGGGCCCTAGAAATGGACATGTGCCGAATATGCAGCAGCATAATCGCAATACTGATATTTTGTCTGTATGGTTCAGTCCCACTTTTATCTTTGCTCATTTAGATCATAATCATATTTTAATCAAAATCAGAATCTGAAAATTGCTCATTTTCAACTTTCAACTGTACAGATACACAGTAGCACAAAGACAAGAAGAATAAAGTATAAAGTAAAAAATAAAAGTCAAATGAAACTTCTGCAGAAATACTATACGTACAGCCCAGGGGCGCCAGAACTTTTGCACACTCAAAAAAGCTCACGCTGGCAGAGTGTATCATGATGACTTCAGCATATTGTCGTTTTATCCACTTTTTAAGGTTCTTCTCTGACTTTTAACACTCAGAGAAACTTAAAAGCGCCACATTCCCCAGACCCCCCCCCCCAGACCACCCCGGCATGTTGCTAGGCCTGTTGCAAGGGAGCTGTAGTGTGTCCGCGTGCGCTGAATGTCTGTTGTGCTCTCAGACATGAGAAGCGCCGCAGTGTTTGAATATTTATAAAGCCGGATTGTTCATGAGGGACTCGAGGCTGGACACTGAAGGCCAGGCGGCCATGCTGTGTGTGTTTATGGCCCCCGGCAGGTCCAGGGGTAACGAGTGGAGGGGGTTTCTAAAGATCCCACTAAATAAACTCCCTCCCTGGATACTTCACTTTAGCCCAGAGTCTATCAGACCCCAACAGATGTCTCATTTTTTTAAATCTTTCAAGTCTGGAGGGGTTTTAAAAGGTCCTGTATTCTGTCCACTATCGAAAACTCCTACAGTGTACTGGACCATGAAGTAATGGAAGAAAGTGGCCTGGTCTGATGAATCACATTTTCTTCTACGTTGTGGACAGCTGTGTGTGTGT
>JBBPCX010070484.1:0-10611 GCA_037974365.1 Hydrocynus forskahlii
ACTGGGACACAGTCATGCTGGAATAGAAAAGGTTCTTCCCCAAACTGTGTCCACAAAGTTGGAAGCATGGGGTTGTCCAAAATGTCTTGGTCAGCTGAAGCTTTAAGATTGCCCTTTATTGGAAGGGGCCTAGCCTGAATCCAAACAAACAGGTGTGTCCCAATACTTTTGTCAATATACTGTAGCATCCCTGGATGGCAAAAACTGCAGCAAACTAAGAGCAACATGAAGGCTTGTTTCACATTTGCCAAAAAACACACTGATGACCCTCACATCTGAAAAACAGACTGTGGATTTATGAGTCAAAAGTAAACCTTTTTGAAACATACGGGTCCTGCAACATTTGGTGTAAAGCTAACACATCTTTCCATAAGATCAAACAAGCAGTCAAACATGTAACGTGTCATATGTGAATGCAGCACAGCACACAGTGTGAACAGTGTGAAATTCTCTCTCTGTATTTAACTCATTCACCCAGGCAGCAGTGTGTGGGGACGGTACCTTGCTCAAGGGTACCTCAGTGGTCCCGCTGGCAGTCCTGGCATTTAAACCCAAAACCTTTCAATTGCAGAGGCAACTCCCTAACCACCAGGACACCAGCTGGCAGAGGCGGACAAAGTACCTACCTTCATTACTTCAGTGAAAGTACAGATACCACTAGTCAAATGTTACTCCAGTACAAGTGAAAGTCATACAGTCAAATTTCACTTAAGACAAAGTACTGAAGTACTTGCTTCAAACTATACTTAAGTACTAAAAGTACATATTTCACTGCATCGTTGATTTATTGCCACCACACTTACAATACCTAATGCATCTAACTTGCTTGTAGAAGATGCAGCATAAGGAATAAGGTAGAATGTTAGATGGCGAGCTTTTGTATGCTGTAATATAGTTTGTTTTAGGCAAACATGGCACACACTTAAAACAATTCAAACTTTTGATATTTTCCGTAAACTTAAACATCGACTCTAAATATGGCCATGGATGCAGGCATGAAGGGTCGCCATCTCTGTCTCCGTCCGTTCTCCCCAGAGATGTTCACAAGTCATTTTTACCAAGTCCAAGTCAAGTCTCAAGTCTTTGTGCTTGAGTCCAGGTCAAGTCTCAAGTCTTTAGTCCCAAGTCCAAGTCTATGGGGTGGCGTTTGTAAAAACAGTTTAACAAATTAAGAGGTGTCATTTTTTCATGACTTAGCGCAATTTTCACACAAATTTCACACATTTAGAGCTAAATGTGTTAAAAAAACCCTAAATGTTGCACTTTTACATACTCTAAATGTGGGATTTTTGAGCACTAAATGTTGGGCTCTAAATGTTTAGAAGATATGCTAATTAGCCACGCCCCCTAATTACAAACGGCTGTTACTTAGCAGGGGGCTGACTGCATGCTGTGATTTCCCTTCACCAACATGGACTATTTGCCTTAAATGATCTTAAATCTAAATGTTAAATATGAAAAATACATCTCGCACTCTAAATGTGAAACTTCAGTTAGATAGGGCTCGGTGACAAAAGTAATGGGACACCGGGACGAGTGAACGGTTTTCGGCTAATAACTCCGGATTATGGCGAACGAGGGGTCGTTGGAAGAGTGCGGGATATAAATAAATAGTTCCATGAAATGAACATTGTTTACGAGTTATGACTCCCGAGTCACAACACCGAAGTCCGAGACAAGTCTCCAGTCATTGAGGGCAAGTCTAAAGTCAAGTCACAAGTCTTTGTTTGTGCGACTTAAGTGTGACTCAAGTCCGAGTCTCAGACTCGAGTCCCCATCTCTGATTCTCCCGCAATGATTGACCGTGTTTGAGAAATGCTTCCGTTGCAGTGTTACAGCGTACAGACGTGATGTAGCACTACTGGTGATTTCTGATAGGCTGTCATTTGCTAAAAAAAACAATCACGTTTTAGAAAAGTGAGACAATAACACCCACTTTCAGAACTGAAGGTAACGAGTAACGAGAACCTTGATAGAAATGTGGTGACGTAAAAAGTACGGTTTTGTCTTTCAAATGTAGTGAAGTGAAAGTTATAAGTTTCCCAAAAAAAGACTACTCAAGTGAAGTACAGATACTCAAAAACTGTCCTTAAGTACAGTGCTCAAGTAAATGTACTTCGTTACTGTCCACCTCTGCCAGCTGGTGGTGTGCTGGTGTGGAAATGCTATATGGTTTCTGGGCCTGAGTGACTTGCCATGATTGAACAATCCATGAGTTCTGCTCTTCACCAAAAAATGTTTGGTCATCAGTCCATGCTCTGAAGCCCCAGAGCATGTCCTCTTCTGAACTGCTCAAAAGAAGCGTGGTTGTGGAGCAGCCTAGTCAAAGTATTGAGTTGAATCTTAGGGAGATGGATTTAGTGTGATAAAAATAGAGGAAAATCGGACAAGCACTAACTTAATATTCAAAATCTCATAGAGGTGCTGGCAGAAGTTAGTCTTCTTCACGGAGGTGAGTTGTGATATTTATGATCCAAACTGAAGTCCTAGCTGTAATAGTGATCTGTGCCTTGTCGTGATTCCAGATTGCGAAGCAGAAAGGCAGAAAAAGGAAAGATCACAAGATTGCTGTTTTTTTCCAAGAACATGAAATGCTTTGGAAAATGAGGCCACAACTTTTGAATCATCTTTTGAGTGAGTTATCAGCAGGTTATGTTTGTCATTAAGCTCTGGCAAAAGATGCCTGCCTTCCTTCCCACTACTTTTTTGCTGAGGAGTGATCGAAAGCATTGGAAAAAATGTATATTCATTCAGTGGAGGTAGAAAGTTGAAGTGTATATTCTGTGATTTCGTGCTTGAACCACAAACATGTTTTCCGAGCAGCGGTTTGAAAAAGAGCTGACTAGACACGTGCCACTACAATACAGTCAGATGAGTGAAAAGTTTATGTGGTTGTAATATGGGACAAAAGCACAGAAAACAGACAATATTTTGTCTCTTGTCAGCATTGTTTTCAGGCTGCTAAATGCTAGTAAGTATATGATGAAACCCAGTGGAACTGCCTGTAGGGTCACATTCAAAAGGTTAATTTTAACAAAACAGTTCACAGGTGACAGCGGACTCCGACCGATTGCAATGTATGAGGATAATGCTCAGTGATCTGTTCAAGAAATTAATCAGAGTTCAACTTCTGATGTGATGTAAAATGACTGTAAAGTAAGTAGCCCAATTATGTATATGAGGAAACCCAGTGAAAGTGTCTTGTAGTACCTGTAAATTCAAGATTCAAGATCCTTTACAGTCACATGCATAGCTATACAAGTACAACACGGAGTGAAATGTGTCCCGAACTGCTCCGTTTTTATGACTGTGCAATATTATTATATGTACAAATTTTACATTTAAAAACAAATCTAAATAAGAGGAGAACAACTTAAACAAGGAACACAAGTTAAAGGTTGAATATGGAAGCCAAGATAGAGTATTTTAAGTGGTAAGTACTGCAATGGTCTGACAGATTTACAGATGTGCAATGTGCAAGTGGGATATTAACGTGGATTGTGCCATATTAGCACAGCAATGTAAACAGAAGTAAGGACCTGTATAAGGACCTGTAGGGTCACATTCAAAAGGACGTTTTGGCCTAAAATCCATTAATTTGGCCAAAACAGTTCACAGTTGACAGCGAACTCCAACTGATTGCAGTGTGTGAGGATGATGCTCAGTGACCTGTTGAAGAAATTTATTAGAGTCCAACTTCTGATGTAATGTAATATGACATAACGACGCGTTAGCCAATAGAAGGCCATCTGTGATGTCCGGTATTACCTAACATCCGAAGCTCCACAACCGAACTCAAGGCTAGCTTGCGTACATAGTGAAAAAAGCGTCTTTAGTGCAAGGGCGCTGAAGCAGACTGAAATGTTACGGGCTGAATGAATGGCTGAGCATTTTGTGAGTAATTGAATGAACAAAAGCCAGGACAATGGAGGAATGCCAGTGTGTGATCTTTGAAAACAAACATTCACCGATGCAATTCTTCATTTAAAAAAAACGACAACAGCTGTAATTCGCAAGAGAGCGAAGATCATTTCATGCTTTTAATATATCCGATTCAACTTTTTCCCCGTCTTGAACTTGTAGACAATGACAGGCCAAAGTACGCGGATCGTTCCAGAAGGTTCCCCATGCATTAAGTTCCCGTTACGTGGTCGGGGTCACGGAACCAGAACCATTCATCTACCCCACACGTCTGGATGCTTATAAAAGAGCTATAATCCTTTTTACGGACCAGTTCATTCAGGCTTGTTGAAAGCAGTGCCTCACAAGCAGTGGGGGCTCAAAAGCAAGGTTTTTGGATGAAACTCAGACATTCAGACATACAGACATTCTCACATTTCAGGCCGGGGCTCACTCCTGGCTGCTCTCTGGGAGGAGCTGGCGAAAGGGCAGGGCTTTTGTGGGACAGGACAGGAGTGACTGTGCTTTAAGTAGAAGGACTTCCAAAGCTCTCTCAGTGACACCATGCAATGTCAGCGGGTCCTCGTGCAGTGGCTTAGCTGGGGCATGATCCTGGCCGGGCTGGTGCACTTTGTTTGTTTCCTAAAGTCCCATGCTGCCTACGGACGCTACGTGGGTGCAACCTCCAGCTCCAGGATGGTGGCAGCTAGGCTGGCCTGGTTCATTCAGGAGCTCCCTGCTCTGCTGCTGCCTTTACTCCTACTGCTGACCACCAGTGACTCCCAGCGGATGGGGAGATACTTACTGCTCTCAACCTTCTGCCTGCACTACTTCCAGAGGTAAGATTACCGGTACACAGAGTAATGAAGTAACTGGTCAGTATTGGTCAGTAAAGTTAGATACATACACTATTTGGACAAATGTATTGGGAAACACCTGTTTTTTTCAGGGTTTGGGCTAGACCCCTTACTTCTTAATGCCTCAGCAGACCAAGACATTTTGGACAACGGCATGCTTCCAACCTTGTGGACACAGTTTGAGAAAGTACCTTTTTTATTCCAGCATGACTGTGTCTCAATGCAAAAAGCAAGCTCCATAAAGACATGGCTGGATGAGTTCAGTGTGGAAGAACTTGACTGGCCGCACAGAGCCCTTACCTCATGCCCATCCAACACCTTTGGGATGAACTGGAATGGAGATTGTGAGCCAGACCTTCTCGTACAACATCAGTGTCTGACTTCAAAGACGCTCTACAGAATGAATGGGCACAAATTCTCACAGAAACTCCAAAATCTTGTGGAAAGCCTTCCAAGAAGAGTGGAAGCTGTTAAGCTGTAAAGGGGGACCAACTCCATACTAAAGTCCTGTTGGTATAATGGTCAGGCATCCCAATACTTTTGTCCATAAAGTGTATGTAATGTACCCTCCCCTCAAAGGCTTGACATGGTCCTTAAGATGTTTTGAAAGGTTTTAAGAAGATGGTTAAGGTACACTACATTCATTCTTCCAAGAAAATCATTTTCTTTGATGTTTTCATCATGCCATCACAACATGAGCGTTGCCAGCATAAAGGACTTAAAAATCTCTCTAAGTGGATAGTAATAGCCCATGAATTTATTAAATCAATCTCAACGGCTGCGGTTCTTCACCCAGGTGTTTGGTTGCAGCCAAGCATGCATGTACATGTCTGACAGGAACAATCAAATGGATCTTAAGAGATCTGAGGGATCTTAACTGCTGAGATCTGAACAGTGTTATATATGTGTATTTGTAGATGCTGCAAAATAATACCGCAAGTCTTATATGATATATAAATACAGCGCCCTCCACAATTATTGGCACCCCTGATAAAGACGTGTATAAAGCCTTAATATAAATTATTATTATTATTTAATTTTTTTTGGGTGAATAACATCACAATGAAAAAAAGGAGAAAAATCCAACCTTTAATTTGAGTGTATTTATTCCGTGGGGGAAAATTCCACATTAAGAAATATATTTCTTTACCTGAAGTCATGTGCGCCACAATTATTGACACCCTTTATGTTAATACTTTGTACAACTCCTGATAGAACAGCACTTAATCTGCTATAACATTTCACAAGGTTGGAGAATACAGAGAGACGGACCTTCGACCATTCCTCTTTTCATAATCTCTCCAGGTCGTCCAGACTCCCGGGTCTTCTTTTATGCACTCTCCTCTGCAGCTCACCCCACAGGTTTTCTATGGGATTTAGGTCTGAGGACTGAGATGGCCGTGGAAGACGGTTGATTCTGGTGAACCATTTCTGTGTTGATTTGGCCATATGATTTGGATCATTATCCTTCTGAAAGACCCAATGATGACCCCTTTTCAGTTTTTTTTTTTTTTTTGGCAGAATCGACCAGATTTAAATTTAAAATGCCCTGATATTTCAAAGAGTTCATGATGCCATGCACTCTAACACGGTTGAGTGGAAGAGAAACAGACCCACAGCATCACAGATCTTCCACAATACTTAAGCGGGCATGAGGTGCTCTTCCACACATTTATCCTTGGTTTTACATCAGACCCACCTGGAGCATTTATGGACAAAAACCATCATTCTTAGTCTCACCTGACCAAAGCACACGGTTCCAGTTAAAGCCCCAGTAGTGTTTAGCAAACTCCACACGTTTACGTTTCTGATTGTAGGACAGCCTGACTCCCAAACAACCTGTTGGTGTGGAGATAGCGTCTAATGGTTGTTATGGAGACTTGGTGACCCCAAGATGCCACTCTTTGCTGCAGTTCTCTTAACAATGAGCTTTGGAGATTTTTTTTTTTACCCCCTTTACCCTCCTCCTCACTGTGTGTGAGGGGGGAGATAAACCTGGGTCCACATCCAGCCTTGTTGGTCACTGTTCCAGTTGTTATAAACTTTTTAAATTATTGCTCCTACTGTGGATACAGACATGTTAAGGCGAGTAGCTATTTTCTTGTAGCCATTTCCAGACTGAAGATCAACACACTTGAATGGCATGCTCTCTTGTTTTTCCCATTCTGAAGAGTGGATAAGAGCCTATGTGTCACGTCATATTTATACCCCAGAAACACAGACTGTCATGGATTACTAAGTAAAAGTTCCTAGACACTCTGATCAACTTAACGAAAGGTGTACACTACCAGTCCAAAGTCTGGACACACATTCTCATTCAACAATTTCCTACATTGTAGATTAACCCATTTAATCCCGATTAAAAAACAAAAAAAATATACAGATCATGTGTCATTACTCACTCTTTGAAATAATCATGATTTTTTAATAATAATCATGATTTTCTTTTAATTTCATGGTAAAGTGTGTAAAAAACTGAGTTTTATGCTCGGTCACAATAGTGACTGGTGGCATAATGTGTATACTGAATTATCATATTTATCACATGCATAGATATTGGGTTTGTCACAATGATGACATCTCTGCAACCAGTGCATTGTATTGATTGGCCAGTGAGGTGGTTTGTCATATCTTGCCTGATCTGATCATATCCAGAACCTCACTCAAAGTAAAACTAAAATAATAAAAAAAAAAATACAGAGTAGAAAATTAGGCAGAACAATTTCTAATTAATGTATATATGTATAAATCTAGATGCACTACGTTATCTTACTGGTCACTATTGCTGCCGTTAACATATTTACTTATTTTATGACAACACTGGACAGAGTTAAGTATTTGCAAATGTAGATGTCGATACTAGACACCTTAAAGATAATGTGTACTAAAAATAATTGCCCTATTTTTATATTAACATACTTTACTTACCGTTAGTTTGTGGGATTTGATGCAGCCATCCTTTTCTCATGGTGCAGCCAAAGAGTAAAAGGCTCTGATCATGTGACAATTTATCCTGATCATGTGACACTGCACATATTTCACTGAGACATTTTATTTTTTCAATATTTGCAGAAAATGCATTGATATTTAATACAGAAACATTTTTAGGGCCTTATCAATGAAAAAGTTTTTTTTGGTCACTAGTGTGACCGATGGGATTAAATGGGTTAATATTGAAAATATCACCTATTTCTCTGATGACGGCTTTGCACACTCTTGGCATTTTTTCAATCAGATTCATGAAGTCTCGACCTGGAATGGTATTTAATTAACAGGAGTTCTTTGTCAAGAGTTCATTAGTGGAATTTCATTAGTTTGGGATCATCAGTTGTGATGGTCGGGTTGGTACACAGTTAGTGATCCTGTTCCACTACGGTTCTACTGCACATTATGGCAAGAAGAACCACTTCACTAAGTAAAAAGAAACAACAGTCCATCATTACCTTATTACAAAACATTCTGGTTCAACTCTTTTTTTTTGTTTACTGCATAATTCCACGTGTTCCTTCATCAGTTTGTTTGTTTTCAATATTAATCTGCAATGTAGAAAATAATAAAAACAAAGAGAAAACATTGAATGAGAAGGTGTGTCCAAACTTTTGACTGGTAGTGTAAGTTACAAAAAATCTCCGTTACACTTATTTTATAGGAATTGGGGGGGGAGGGATGCAATGATTTCAGCACTGGTGATTTTGTTCAAATGAATTATTTCTTAATGATGGATTTAAAAAAATATATGAAAGTTAAAAGTTGTGTTTTCAATTTCTTTCATTTTGGGAATATGCTAGAGCAATAAAAAATGAATTCAAAGCTTTTTACACATCATTATCACGGGTGCGAACATTTGACGAGGGCACTTGACGTGTGATGTGTGACATTTTACCACCCTCACATTTCAGGACATGCATTTACTCCCTGCTGACCAGAGGACGTCCTTATCCTTTTAACATCATGGTGTCAGGAATAATCTTTTGCTCCATTAACGGCTTCCTGCAAGCCCACTATCTACTCCACTGTATCGCTTATCCGCCTGTGCATCTGTCAGATGGCCGGACGCTTATTGGTGAGGCATCGCTTTCTTTTCTCTTTGCGCCTCAGTTCTTATATGTATCTTTTATTTTTCAGCAATTATAATTATAGATACATCAGATGTGTTTTAATGAGTAGTAATACTTACTAATTTATGATGTATTTGTTTTAGGTTTGGTCATATTTTTTACAGGAATGGCCATCAACATCCACAGCGACCACATTCTGCGCAACCTGAGAAAACCTGGGGAAATTGTTTACAAGATCCCACGAGGTAAATAGTTGGTAGGAAATTAGCATTTGCTGAGTGATGCTGATGAAGAGAATGGATGGTTTTGTCATATACAGGTGTGTACAAAAGTTTGGCCACCCCGGTTAGACCCGGCTCTGGAGCCAAATCACTGAGAATGCCCTTGAAATCAATGGTGGTGCTCACTTTGGCACAACATGAGCTATACAATCAGACAAAAAATGGATTTTGTAATGTTACTCCGCATTGCATACACAAAGGTGCTGGATGGGGTTGAGGTCAGGACTCTGCGTGAGTCAGTCAAGTTCAAGCACTGAACTCATCCAGCCATGTCTTTATGGAGCTCGCTTTGTGCACTGGGACACAGTCATGCTGGAATAGAAAAGGTTCTTCCCCGAACTGTGTCCACAAAGTTGGAAGCGTGGCGTTGTCCAAAATGTCTGCTGAAACATTAAGATTGTCCTTCACTGGATGTAAGGGGCCTAGAGCAAAAAGAAGCTCTTCACCACTGCACTAATCAGCAAACCACAGTCTCTTTAATGTCTAACCAACCACCAGTGAGGGAAACAGCTAGCATTTTGGAAACATCCCTTAACTTTGTTAAAATGACGATACAATATGTATTTAATTGAAAGAAAGAAAGAAAGAAAGAATGTGTATACTGTGTTTACTTTACAAAATACCAGTTTTACATTTTCACAGTAGAATTGCGCTTTAAACATGAGCTGCCTCTCTTTCTCTCTCTGTCTCTCTCTTTCTCTTTGTCTCTCTCTCTCCCTCTCTCTCTGTCTCTCTCTCTGTCTCTCTCTCTCTCCCTCTTTCTCTCTCTCTCTCTCTCTCTCTCTCTCTCTGTCTCTCTCTTTCTCTCTGTCTCTACCTCTCTCCCTCTCTCTCTTCTCTCTCTCTCTCTCTCTCTCTCTCTCTCTCTCGCTCTGTCACGTCCCCCTTTCTCTCTGTCTCTCTATCTTCCTTATTATCTCTCCATAATCCGACATCTAACATAGATTTCTGCCAGAAAATAAACGTTTAAAAATAGTCTGTCTTGCGATTCTGTCCATCTGAATTATGGTTTGGGACCTGGCCTGGTCATAAAGTTATATGTTTTAAGGATCACTGAGACAGCCTTAATATTTGCCGTTGAGTTGCCAGCCCCTTTAAGCAGTGTGATTAGGCAGGCGGGCGCCCATGCACACCACATTCCCTCGTGTTGCCCCTGCCAGAGCTGCTGCTATGCTAGTGCTTGCCATGGACCATTCTCTGACAACAATACACAGTCCACTCACCAACATAGCAACGTTTGAGGCATTTCAGATGCATGTCTGCTATCTAACTAAGAAACTGTCTGCAAAGCTTCGAAAATAAGGGTACAGAGATTCAGACACCCCCTTAAACCCAGGCTTGTCCCTGGTCATTCAAATCTGTACACTGTATGGACTAAATTATTGGGACACTCCTGTTTTTCAGGATTTGGGCCCCTTGCTCCCAGTGAAGGACAACCCCATGCTTCCAACTTTGTAGACACAGTTTGGGGAAGAACCTTTTCTATTCCAGCATGACTGTGTCCCAGTGCACAAA
>JBBPCX010070485.1:153-10611 GCA_037974365.1 Hydrocynus forskahlii
GAAGGTATAACTGTCCTACACCTGTATTAATGAAGGTATAACTGTCCTACACCTGCATTAATGAAGGTATAACTGTCCTACACCTGTATTAATGAAGGTATAACTGTCCTACACCTGCATTAATGAAGGTATAACTGTCTTACACCTGCGTTAATGAAGGTATAACTGTCCTACACCTGCATTAATGAAGGTATAACTGTCCTACACCTGCATTAATGCAGACTGAACAGACCTGTAGCTGCTGTAATGCCAGTATATCACATCTACATCTGCACTAATGCAGGAATAACACACCTACGCCTGAATTAATGTAGAAAAACACACCCTCACCTGTTCTAACGCAAATATAAATATAACTAATGCAGATGCAGCACACCTTTACCTGCACTAATGCAGGGATAACATACCAGCATCTGTTCTAATGTAGGCATATCACTTCTACACCTGCTCTAAAGTAGGTATAACTCACCTGCTCTAAACCTGCTATAATGCAATAACCTAGATTGCTCTAATACAGGTACAGCACACCTGTACTGATGTTGGTATAACATTATAACAATAACTCTGATTTGTTTCTGACCCGTTTTGTTTCCCAGGTAATGACCAAGCAACCAGAATTGAGGTCTACTGGCCGGACGGTCGCTCCCTGGCCCGTCCGGTCATGCCAGCCGACATGAACGCAGTGATGGAAATTACATATCCAGCGCCTTGAGTATTTATCTTCTAAGACACTGAAAATGTCTTTCAAAGTTACTTACTCTTACTTTCTCTGCTTTCCTCTATCCTGCCTTAAGCACATCTGACGTGACTCAGAATGATGCAGTGCAAAAATAAAGGGAAGAGTGGACAGACCATTTCAAAAAAGAGCTTAATGTTTTTAGTGGAACTCCGTGTTTTGTAGCATTTGCTTTTTTAACAGATTGAAGTTCATTATTTTGTCTAACACTGAACTTTTTTTCGTAATAAAGATGAGACAAACTAACAAAACTCCAAGCCCCGATCTCTCTTTATCTCTCTCAAACCAATAGAAACAACACTGTCTGCACTGACAGCCCAGTAATAGAAAACATTACATACTCAAACAAGAATATAAATAGCGTGTTGAGCTGAACGATGACGCTGTGTTAGCGTCAGTTGGAAAAGATGCAGTGTAGCTTCCCGAACCTCCCGGAATGATGTGACTGGAGAGATCTAGTTGGTGGAAAGAATTATCCATGACTAAATGAGGTAGAAAACCAAATCCCAGCTTTAAGAATGTGTTTTAAAAAGAGAAAACGAACAACAGTTTAATTAAGCTTCAGCTGTGTGTTTATTTGCTTTGCTACACAAAAGAAACAAGCTTTGTATTCCAGGGAGTGCAAGTAGTATGAAAGTAGTGTGTTTGCATAAGTACGAGCCAGTTCCCCCGGTAAGGAATGGAAGCTCATAGCGAGGGTTTGGCTTAGTGGCAGTATCACAAGACTAAAGAGGTCAGTTTTGCATTTAACTTTGGGCTACGTTATGATCATGAAATCACACACATATAAAAAAGTGCAATGAACTTTGGAGCGCGTGGCATGGCAGTGGAAGCTTATGAGATGATAATACGAGGCTAAAGTATCGTTTCCCCCATTGTATGTAAATACCCCATTCAAAATCCACATATGTAGACATTTGCCATCTATTTGTCTAGAAACACACCTTTTTGGTTAGTTTCTAACAAAGTGGATTCTAAAGCGTGTGGGGACATCTAGCTTGGTTATTTTTTCAGTTTGTAATAAAACTGCAAAACTGAAGGAACGAGTGGTCAAATAACACCAAAATGCCAAAGGCCTTGTTTAAACAGGAAGGTTTCATCCTCGAATCTTGAAATCATTATGAAATCAATATGTTTTATATTTTTGAAAAAGAAAACAATATTTTCAAACACAGTGAAGCTCGGTTAAGAAAATCAAACATTATTCAGAGGAAGACGAGGCATCCCCAGACTTTTGGTGGGCAGTGTTTATATGTGAAATAAGGGTACGTGTTCTGATCTGAGATCAGTTTTGGCATTTCATCACCTACTAAATACAGCTATGTGAACGCTACAGGCTCTAATCGGATCAGGTGTCTGGGTCCCGATAACTAAAAGGGCTTAAAAAAAAACCACACAGTCTCAGAGAATTACCTCTCTCTGCGCTACATCAACTCAACCATGGGAACAAAAAAGGGAAAAAGTGCAAACACGGCCAACTCCTGACCTGCTGTGGAAGACTCTCCTCTGCTCTCAGGGCCTTACAGGCTGCTACATACAACAAGGACAACACAAAACTGCATGAAATTACATAACTGAGGATACAATGTGGCCCTACAGAGGTAAAGAGCTGTAACTATGATGGCAATGAAACTAAACATATACATTAAAATACAGCCATATATTGTATAATGCCATTTAAAGTAATATTACGTTTACTAATCAATATATTTAACCCACAATATACATGTTTGCACTGAAAAATTGACCTTTTTCATATGATTCGTACATGTCAAATGGTTCCACATGAAGAAATCGTTACTTCAACACAACCGCTATCATTCAGTTCACTTACTTTTGGCAGGAATTGTGCTGATGTAACTCGTTTCTTTCATGCAAATCCAAAGCACCGTTGTTCTCAGTGCGCTTAGCGAGAGCAGAACTTTGAAGATGCTTTCCTGCGCTCCACTGTTGTCGTAGTTACAGCTCTTTGCCTCCTTAGCGGGAATGGGAGTGCATGTAAACGCGGCTCAGGACACTATAGCCATAGTGATCCGCTCATGTTGTCTGCAGATCTCTAGACTGGATGGACGGCAAATACTGTAATGAGTGCAGTCCTGATGATTAGGAGATCTGTGTGACTCCGTGTGGCACTTATAGATGTCCAGAACAGTCTGAAGTGCAGTCCGGTTTGTTTACTTGAGCTGTGGACGGCTGTGGTCAAATGGCTTGGTTGTAACCATTCATAGCGGTGGAACATGAAGGCAGAAGGCATATGTGAGTGTGTAACTTTATATGCGTGCGTGTGTGTGTGTGTGTGTGTGTGTGTGTGTTTGTGTGTGTGTTTGAGTGCTTTAGGGCCTGACCGATTAGGGCTGGAGGACAGGAGGAAGATAATCGATAATTAGTGGAAGAAATGTCAATGACCTGCAGAAGACAATCCAATCAAAATTAGTTACTCCTGAATATAAATTAAGTTAACACCAGGGTTATGGCACAAAGGTAAAAAATAGTGATGGCAGAAGCAGTGGGTGGGAAGATTAACTATCAGCAACAAAGGATCCAGCCATCAAAAACTACAACTCAGATTGGCACTCAACAGTGCAAGTGTAATGATGCGAATAGGGTACCGGACGGTAAAGAATTTAAACAAATTAATCCTTGTCTAAATCAAACCTCACCTCTCTTACAACCCAGATGACCAACCTGAAGCAAATTATAAATATAAAAAAAACCTACCCATATGCGTAAGACAGTTAAAGGTAAAAGAGAAGAAGGCAGCCAGCAACAGATGCAGAGACACTGTGAACAAGCCACTGAGAAAGTGATACCAAATCAATAATATTATTTATATTTTCAGAGGTGTACTACTCTGATAACAAGTACTTAATCAGAATTTATAATCCAGATTACATGCACTTGGTTTCTACCCAGCACTGCCAGAATGGTTTATATTTTGCAAGTATTGGAACACTTGTTAGCACATAATGGTATGTTACTGAAAAACCGTATAGCATTCCTGAATGAGAATTTCTTACATCATCTAAATATCATTCACTGTAGCTTCATCAGTAGGATTTACCGCTGTAGAAACGGAATATTGGAGGAGTTTATTTATAAATCGGTCAAGCCCTATTTTATACATGTGTACCTGTATATGTGTGTGTGTGTGTGTGTGCGTGTGTTCGTGTGTGTGTGTGTGTGTGTGTGTGTGTGTTCGTGTGTGAGTGTGTGTAAATCATCGCCCGCTGCTGCTGGTAGTGCTGCTGCCTGAACTGGAGCCACTAGAGCCTCTGTCTTCATAAATACTGATCTCAATCTGAAACACAACAGTCAAGGCAATACATGAACCTCTGAATTGCAATTACAGTCACAATATAAATACACTCACACACACACACACACACATACACACACACACACACACACACACAAACACACAGACACACACATACACACACACACACATACACATACATACACACACACACACACACACACACACACACACACTCACATACTCATACATACACACACAGTGTGGCAGGATACAACCCTCATGCCCCTCTCTATAGGGTCAGTGATAAGGAGGCCTCTGGGAGCGTAAATCTTTTCATTTTGCTCCTGAATATACCGCGAGATCTTCTTTAGGACCTACACACACACACACACACACACACACACACAGGGATATAAGACATATTTCATGAACATGCACATTAACCAGTTATATTAACTCATCCATTCATTGACTCATTAACAATGCGCCACCAGCTTTCCTCACAGAGTCTGAAACATAAAAAAGCATCATTTGTTGGGAATCATCTTAGTTCTTACAAAACAACAAGAGTTCATTTAAAAAAAAAAAAAGGAAACAGTGCTGCATTCATGACAACTGGGAACTCTCCTATTTCCCACCTAAAAGATTTCACACAACTTCAGCTGTTTGAGGTCAGAAAAAGGCCTTATTTTGCTGCTGGGTGTTTCTGATAAGCTAATAAAGGCCTGAACATTAGAATTAAAAGGTTGTTTGGTTAGTGCTTAATTTATTGTACAGGAGGATGATTGCTGTGGCTCATCATTAAAACAGCCAAAAAAAATATGTCTTTGTTAATACTTGCAATTTATTATTATTGAACACAGACTCACAAATATATGACTTGCAGATTTTGTGTATAACAATATGCTCCCCTTGATGATGTGTTTGATTTCTTTTTTTCTCCCTACGTTTAAATAAGGTTTTCTTTATATATCTAGACGAATATTGGTAAAAGCATTACAGCATGTCTTTTTTTGGTAAATTGTTTGTTTGTAATTAGCTCTGGAATATATCAAGGGACTCTTCGTCCGTTTTTATTTCATCTCAGAGATATTCACAGAAGTGACAAGAAGACAAAGATCGTGAGCTTTTCCAAGCGGGGTGCGCTGGAGCCTATCCCAACCCTGGATCGGTCACTAGTCCATCACAGGGCAGACATACAGACTCACACACATCTAAGGGCAATTTAGCTTCTCCAATTCACCTGATGTGCGCGACTGCTGGGGGAACCCAGAGAACCCACTCAAACATAGGAAGGTCCCTCGGCCACCTGACCAGGAATCGAACTCACGACCTTCTCGCGGGAACACGTAAAACCCCACGTGAACACATAAATTCAAATATAGATTAATATGATCAACTGCTGAGGACCACCCATCTGTGAACAGGGTCTGAGGTGGAGACCGACAGTTTCCAAGTACACAAAGACCAGAATCACACCCACCTTCTCGTAGCGTGTCTCCATGCAGAGGAAGATGAGGTAGGCGGTGATGCAGGCCAGGCAGCCCTCCAGGTACGAGTGTCCTCCAATCTTCTCTGCCTCAGCATAGTAATTATTCAGTGTCTTCACCGTGTCCTCAAACAGAGTCTTTTCGATCTGACCAATCACACGACACACACCTGATTAGCAGTCCAACTCCAAAAACTCTTCTTAATTGACATTAATGTCATTTTACAGCTTCAAATGTTGCAGTTCAATTTTGCCATGTTCATCAAAAAATCTTTACAAAGTGTAAAACACGGTTGTTGTTGTTGAATAATGTATAATTAGACTTAATCAGACAGAAAGATTAAAATGTGTGAAAAAATAAAATATAAGATATGCACATCACACTTCAGTTGTGACACGTTGTTCTTAAGATCTTAAATATAAGGTATGTCCATTATACTGCAGCTATGACATTTTGAATGTCCACACTGCACATAGAATTAGTGTGAAAAAATAAAAAATAAAAATGAGTGACGTTTTGATACAACAAAAGGCTGATTTAAAAGGTTTAGTATTGTAACAACCGAGTCATCTTTGAAACAACATGACTGACATCTTAATTAGTCTAATGAAGGGTCAGTTTCAGCAGACGATCAATTCCACCTGGAGGACCACCAAGGACAGAAACTCTCTTTCTCTCTCTCTGTTCTCTCTCTCTCTCTCTCTCTCTCTCTCTCTCATTGTTCTCTCTGTCTCTGTGTTCTTTGTGTCTCTCTCTCTGTTCGCTCTGTCTCTGTCTCTCTGTTCTCTCTGTCTCTCTTGCTGTCTCTCTCTCTCTGTGTTCTCTCTGTCTCTCTGTTCTCTTTGTCTCTTTCTCTGTCTCTATGTCTCTCTCTCTCTTTCCCCCCTCTCTCTTTGTGTGCAAAAGCTTCTAAATGCCTTGTTACCGATAACACTCATAATTTAATACCTGCTCCCCAGAGCTCATTTAGCCTTTGTGTGTATGTGTGTGTATGTGTGTGAGTTCTGCTGACACTGATGGACATTTAAAACCTTCAAATAAAGCAGAGCACAACCACAACAACTCTCTCTCTGTCTTTCTCTCGCTCTCTCTCTCTCTCTGCCCCTCCTCTGTCTCTCACTCTCTCCCTCTGTCTGTCTTTCTCTCTCTCTCTCTCTCTCTCTTTCTTACCCTGCTGTCCAGTTCTGAAGGGAATTTGGTCTGGAACTTGCAGACGGTTCCCTCAGAGTAATCTCTCTGGATGAACACCTTATTGGCCAGAGAGGCGCTGTGTCTCAGCTCCTGAAGGTTATGGAACTGTAACACACACACACACAGACACAGACACACACAGACACAGACACACACACACACACACACACAAGAATACGCAACATAATCAAGGAAATGATGTACAGTTGTGGGTGAGTTGCATTATAATATAGGAACCGGAACACAGTGGAACATACAGAACTGTATAAAAGCCATGAACAGTGTTTACAACTGTAAGTGTTAAACACTATCACCTCAGAGAAAATACAAATAAACGCAGTAAAACAAGTAGTATGAGCATTTTTGCCAACATAGATGTATAATTAGACTTGATTCAACATAGCAATGAAATTAACATAAATTTCGATTAGAAATCCTTGTGGCAACAAAATCTTGTACCTTTGAAATGGAAAGTTTACAGGAGACATTTATAATTTTAAATAAGTAATTCTTATAAAATAAGTAACTCTTTTCACAAATAAAAACAGGGTTGTGAGTTCCACCCAACGGATCTAGTTTTCCTCTGTTTTCTGAACCCTCTGAACTCTTACTGACACATCACACTTCTAAAGTTTCTGCACATCAACATTAGCTTAGTTTAACACATGGCCTTCAGTTTTAGTGTCTTTCTGTCTTTCTCTTACTGACACATCACTCTCCTAAAGTTTCAGCATGTCAACACTTACTTATCTGGTTTTAAACCATGGTTCCTTTTCTGAATGGTCTCTACGATATGAATGAAATTTCAGTACATTCAGTACATACCGTGACTGCAGTATCTCGCAATATATTCAAAGGCCCATATCATCATTACTTTAAAAGTATTCATTCTAAGGTTTGCCATTTAAGAATTCATTCTGAATTATATTTTTGGTTCACAAACCCGCACAAATGTTGAGAAAAAAATGAACCAGAAGGAAAATGTAGAATACGGGCCCTTTAAAACCACCTCGGCCAGGGTCGGACTGACCATCTGGTGTATGGGGTATTTTCCCGGCAGGCGGACGTCCTATTTGGGTCAACGCTCTTTATTCATTTATTTACTTATTTATTGGTCTGACCGGCCCATAAGACTCGTAGATTGGAAGCTAATAACAATATTGTCAGTGTTAACGCTAGGAGAACGACTATTTGTAACAAATTGTGTACATGGGCTAAAACTATAGACCTTTCAGTTCTCTTATGTCTTCCATGCTAAACTAAACATCTTATTGAAAGTGAAAACATTGTTTTTCAACCATCATACATCAACATTAACAGTGAGACAGCAGGTAATTATCTATTATTGGTGTGGGGTGAGTAGAAGGCAACTTTTGGGGCTTGGTGTTAGAGGAGCTTTTCTGTAGGTATTTATGAACAATATACAGACATGAAAGAGCTCCACTCTCTCTATCTCTCTCTCTGTCACGCACACACACATACAGATGCCCTCTCTTCATTCAAGTTAATTAAAAGATTCAGCTGCATAATTTTTGACTGGGTAAGTTCACAATTTATTGAAAACTACTTTATTGAATACTAGTTTTATTGAATACTACTTTGTTGGTGCACACATTCATGGGAGCGCTAAGATGGGTGGTGAGCGTAATTGTATGTGGGCTGTTCTACCCCAAAATGCCAGGGCCATTTTTTGTCCTCCCTCGACCTTGGCCAACCAGTGTCTTTAATGTCATGGAGACCTCAATTCATCAGAACACCCAGTAACTCGCTTGGTCACTCAGTCCGAAACACTGTGATTGATTAGAGGCTCATTTGCATATTGCAGCCTTTGTGATAACAGTATTGTAGAGACTGGTATTGCGATAATGATTAACAGACGATATATTGTAATCCACTGTATTACCATTTCTCCTCATAATCACGACCAGACTATAACTAGAAGATGCATTTCTCTGAGAAAATGTGAAGTGTGATTTTGTGGTTACTATAAAGCCTGCGTTTGGAGACACACAAAAAGTTTGTGTTAAAAAAGAATTGCTTCCCAGGCAGTCTCAAACTCACAATGTATTCATAACTAACCTGAGCTTTACTGTCCTGAAATTTTATGAGTGTGCTGAGTGTGCTTTACTCTGCGTTTTATTTTTTCGCCTTTTTGTCCATCCCGGGCATCCATAAGACCCTCTATCTATGAGTGTTTTCACCTATAATCCTCTTTAAAAGAACCGAACTCAGTCCTCTAGAAGTGGTCCAAAAAGTGGACCGACAGAAAGGGAACATGGTTCTTTTTCTGTTCACAGTGTGAGTTCGTTTGAAAGGGAATTCGGTTCTCTTTCTGCTCCACTTCAATTCAGATGAGGCATCAGTTCTTAGTCTGCTCACACTTTGGTTCCTCATCCAGCCTGATGCCGCTGTTTCTTCACAAGGAAGTAAAGGGTTAAAAGCTCTACCAAACCTCTACATTTTCCACAAATATCTATGTTACTATCGTTCTTCAGCTGATAGAGAGCAAGAATGCTTTGAAGCTGAGCAACTTGGTAGAGGAACTTGATCTTGACAATAATCTCTAGGTCCCATTATTTATTTCCTTATTGTTTTAATTTTTTATTATTATCATTTATTCATGTATTTGTATTGATTAGTTTATTTCCTTATTGTTTGCTGTCTGTTTCCCAGGGCTGCACCACATGATCTGCCTACAGTGGGGTTAGAGGCCGAAAACTGTTGAAGCGAACCCGGAGTGTTTTGTGTTCATAACATGCGAGTTTAACTGAATCACGCTGCGGACTGAAAGTGAACCTGACTGAGACCGACAACCGATGTGTCTCAGTCCAGTTTGTTACAGAGGGTCTGAGTTTGTTTGGCGTGTTCACATATATGCAAAAAATGCTGACTAATCGATCTGAGTTCGCTTTAAGGGCTGAAACTCAATTGAATGGTCTCTTGACCATTCTCTCTCTCTCCAACTATGCAAATGTCCCTCAGTCAATGTTTACAGTGCTGAATAAACACTTACAGTACAGAATGAAGCCTTAGAGTGCTGAATGAACTCCTGCTGTACTGAATGACTGCCTACAGAACTGAATGAATGATTATAGAACTAAATAATATCCTACATTATTGAACAAAGTCCTACTGTACTGAATGAATGCCTGATTGACTGAACAAATGTCTATAGTCATGAATGGGTAAGTACTTAACAAACGCTAGCAGTACTGAATACTTAGAGCACTGAACGAGTGTCTACAGAACTGAACATATGAAAGGCATGTAAAACTGAAGATATAAGCTATGTTGATGTCATTTATTCATTTCAGTCAAGAAGACTGCTGTTTTCCTCTGTATAGCTTTTTTTGTTAGCTTTTGACATTTTGTTCATTTTTGATATTTTGTTAGCTTTATTTTGTTTTGTTAGCTTTTTGTTTCGTTAGCGTCTGATTAGGGATTTCATCCTTGTCATGACTGCTATATGCGTGTGTGTCAGGCCGACGGAGTGTGTGAGTCGTCTGGACCCCGCTGGTCTCTCTGGTCGGTTCCGGCGGTGCGGCTGAGTCTCGGTGTCATGACTAAACGCTCGGGGCTGTTGACAGTGAATGCTTCATTAATAATGGATGTGCAGCTCAGCGGCAGTGCTGCCGTCAGCCAACTCCTCTACAGAGCACAGCAGATCAATACAGCAAATACGATCCGTGTTTCTGACACACACGCACACACGCACACACACACACACACACACACACACACACACACACAGGTCTTCCCTTGTGTTTCTGTAAAACTGTTTC
>JBBPCX010070486.1:0-10611 GCA_037974365.1 Hydrocynus forskahlii
GGGGGGTGGAGTGGCGCTCAATATCTGCAGTCCAAAATGCCTAAACGCCTAAAATTGTCAATGACGATTTACAAGAAAATACTCGTGCTGTTGCTGACACATTTGTATAACCACCTCCGCCCCTCGCTCACTTATCTCTCGGATCCACTAGCACGCGTGGAAATGAATAGGTGTGTAGGACAGTAACTAGTTAATGAGAGATGCCCATGACGTGACGAATATTTAGGCAGCTTGAAATCCCGGACAATTCTAAAACCCCGGTCGGGTTTTAGAGGTCTCAAAAAGAGGACGTGTCCGGGGAAAAGAGGACGTTTGGTCACCTTAAGTTTGACATTGTGTGTGTGTACACCAGTTGGGTGAGTGTTTACAGCCAGCTGATGTTTAAGCCAAAGTCATTGTCTGTTCTTATTGTTTCCTGTCATGATCATCTGTGTATTTAGTCTCCCTTGTCTTGTACTCCTGTATTGGGCCAACGACATTCCTATCTTGAGTTTATCCTGTTGTTTATGTGTTGTTAGCCAGTCTCCAAGGAGGTGGTGGTTTGTTTTGTATTTTGGCCCTCGTGCCTTCTTAGTGGTTCCACTAAAGTTTTGAGAAAATGGAAATCTGCACCTGTATCTCCCTCTCTGCCTGGAGCCATGCTAAAATGACACTACTGCAGGAGCAGATTGTTTTATTTTCTTCTTAAACTACATGCCAATCTGATAGATCTGCTAAAGTTATTGATACAACTGCAAAATAAAAACTATATGAGCACACATTTAAAAACAATATTGAGCATTTTACATCTTTTACAATAAAAATACATTCTTTTTCTCTTTATTATTACTTTTTTCAAATGGAAACTGTCTCTAAATACCTTTCCTATTAAAAAACAAACGAATGCCCTGCACATTTCAGATGAATCTAAATCCACTTTATTATCATACTAACATCTATACAAAGTGCAGTGGGGCAGTAATAGAAATGAAGGGATCTTTTTTTTTCATTTTAATTGTTTTAAAAGTATTTATTGCTAAAAATACTTAAATATTTGTTTTTATATTAAACTGGGAAAAATCTTTAAAATGGGTTAATGTGTTCATTATACATTTATTTGAATGTGTAAGGAATGAAGGAGTGAAGCTGGACACAGTTGCAGGTCAGTAAGTGCTGACCATTGCTAAATCACTAAATTAGCTTGGTTTACATAAAGGTGTGGAAGATGAATCCCAGCAGACTGTCTCACATGTAATTTATACACTCATGACCAGAGCGCGTTCCTCCCCAGGAGGAGGAAATGTAGGGCAGTCAGAATGTAACCACAGAAATTTACTGCCGATGGTTTTTATGATAGTTTTTTTTAATGATAAGCTGTGTTAATACTACAATAAACAGAGCTTAATTAAATCCTTTTTAAACATTTTAATTAAAATACAAACCAAAACATTCTTCAGTGTGAGTGGACATGTTACCCTTCTGGGCTTATCGACCAGTCCCACTCTGATCACTTTCCTGTCTCACCATAAACCTGTCTGTCCTCTAAGCACAGCTTCTTATTAATCACCTGGTCTGATCAACAGAGCTTTATTAAAGTGATTAAAATGCTTTTAGAGTTAATGCGACTCTTCTAGAAAGTGACTCAGTTACTGAAAAAACCTGCCAGTCCAGTGTCACCCACAATGAACAGCGGTATCATTAGTTCACCTTCTCTGCACGCAACAAAACAGCACATACACACACACACACACACACACACACACAAAACTCACATGCACACATACACACAAACAGTCAAACACACACACATACTGTCTGGCTAAAGAAATGTAATGTTGAGGCTTCTCTCTGACTCGCTGCGGATGTGATTCAAACCCCCAGCACACAGCGGCCGAAACATTACCTACTGTGGTGTGTCTGAAGTATAATGCTTCAGATGGCCTCAAATGGCACAAGAACACAACAAAGAAAAAGAAAACAAAAACTAAAACTGCCAGGAGGGAAGCTACCCAACCTGATCATGTGAAAAATAAAAGATCCCTCAACCAAAAGACTGCTGAGCCAGGCAAGGTGCCAGAGATAGGAATAGCAATGAGTCTGAGCGTGAAAGCTAGCTTTTAAGGGCCATTCCCAGGTGCTGCCAGTACCGGCTGATTGCATCTTCTTTTGCTACCCAGCGTGGGCGCAGCGGTGCTAGGCCTCCCCTTTCTTGTCAGACTGGGAGTAGTGGCCAGTTCAGCCCCAGGCTGGCCCTCACACTTAAATGATTAAAAGATGATTAAAGTTCTGGTACTAGACTGGACTAGACTTAGAAATGATATACTAGACTTACACACACTTTCTCTCACACACTCACAGAAACAGAGAGAGAGCGAGCTAGAGAGAGAGAGAGAGAGAGAGAGAGAAAATATCTTCCATAACAATCAGTTATATATTTACAAATGCCTGTCTGACAGTCTGACTGTTCATGAACTGTAATTCTATCATCCAGTAAGATTGTGAGATTAACTTAAATCAAACAAATTGAATAAAATAACAGTATTACACAGTTATATTACATTTGCAACTCTGTAATACAAAGAATGCAGAGTGTATGGGATACATTTGGTTGGTCATTAAAAGGTATATTTAGTGTTCATCAGAAACTTCAGCATTTCTTTATTTTGGTTCAAAACCTCTCACAATTGACCCCCGAAACTAAATACACCTGGAGATCCAATATTTGGACTGAACTGAGAATCTGTGACAGAGACTGTGAGTGGAATGGCTGGTACTGACTGTTCTATTTTGGGATCAATATTCGCATGTCATAGAACTGTGTTCCCACATCCAGACATGGTTCTTATTACACTCTGTCCTTCATCCTCAGATAGAGGATGGAGTGGTCACTCGCCAAGTGCAAATGCAGTTTGACGTATGAATGCTTCTTCTTTGGCTCAACTTCAGTTGAAGTCAAAGCATGTCCAGGAAACTCCACCGAGACCAGAATGCCATTGCAGTAAGTTCTCATCAGTTAATTGTCCAGTCAGCTGGTAGCCTAGTGGTGAGAGTATCTGCCCTCTGATCAGGAAGTTGAATTGAATTTTGTGTATATTGCCATACGCCAAATTCAATAATTAATTCAAAAGTAGTATTGTGCACTTTTATATGAACAAAAGTGCAATTACATTTGGTTTGCAAACACTTTAAACAGCTCAGGTGTTTTTAATAGTACAATTCCCTTTAACACAGTTACACAACAGCAGTTCAAATATTTCTGAAAATCTCAACTTAAACAGTAATGTAATCAAATCAAATATAAAACCAAACATATTTGCCACTGCAGGGCATTCGCGTTTATAACCATTACAATCACCCCCCCCACCCCCCGAAAAACAGGCATAGAGCATATTATTTGCCTATTTCTCATCATTTTCAGTGTTATAAATTGACTGTATAAACTGAATAAGCTTCAAGGTAGCATTTTTTGAAAAGACAGCATGAATCGATACACTTTTTATGAGTAAATGTTTTAAATAAAATGTAAAACGCGGATATATAATGAAACCCATTTTTAATCCATAGGGGTTAATATGATATCAGCCCACCCTTTGCTGCTATAACAGCTTCAACTCCTCTGGGCAAGCTCTCCACAAGGTTTAGGAGTAGGAGTGTGTTTATGGGAATTTTTGACCATTCTTCCATATTTGACGATTCTTCCATTCTTCCAGGCCCGGCTCGCAGTCTCCGCTCTAATTCATCCCAAAGGTGTTCTATCAGGTTGAGGTCAGGACTCTGTGCAGGTCAGTCAAGTTCTTCCACACCAAACTCGCTCATCCATCTCTTTACGGACCTTGCTTTGTGCACTGGTGCACAGTCTTGTTGGAACAGGAAGGGGCCGTCCCCAAACTGTTTCCACAAGGTTGGGAGCATGAAATTGTCCAAAATCTCTTGGTATGCTGAAGCATTCAGAGTTTCTTTCACTGGAACTAAGGGGCCAAGCCTAGCTCCTGAAAAACAAACCCACACCATAATCCCCCCCTCCACCAAACTTTACACCTGGCACCGAGTGCCGTTCTCCTGACAACCGCCAAACCCAGATTCGTCCATCAGATTGCCAGATGGAGAAGCATGATTCATCACTCCAGAGAATGCGCCTGCACTGCACTAGAGTCCAGTGATGGTGCGCCTTACACCACTGCATTGCACTTGGTGATGTATGGCATGGATGCAGCTGCTCGGCCATGGAAACCCATTCCATGAAGCTCTCTACGCTGTTCTTAAGCTAATCTGAAGGGCACATGAAGTTTGAAAGTCTGTAGCAAGTGACTCTGCAGCAAGTCAGTGACCTCTGCGCACTATGCGCCTCAGCATCCGCTGACCACGCTCCATCAGTTTACATGACCTACCACTTTGTGGCTGAGTTGCTGTCGTTCCCAATCTCCTCCACTGTGTTATAATACCACTGACAGTTGACTGTGGAATATTTAGTAGCGAGGACATTTCACGACTGGACTTGTTGCACAGGTGACATCCTATCACGGCACCACGCTGGAATTCACTGAGCTCCTGAGAGCGACCCATTCTTTCACAAATGTTTGTAGAAACGGTCTGCATGTCTTTTTAACAATAAGTACATATGTACATATGTTTATACATATGTATTCATTGTTAAACTTATTTAGAATTTGAATTTAATTCATTGATTTGTTTACATATTATTATCCAGCAGACAAAAATACTACAATTTGCCAAGGATGCATTTCTGTTTTTTCCACCAGATTTAATATACCAAGCATCCAACCTTTGAATCTGCGTGATTGAGGATTTAGGCGGACAGCTATCTCGCGGACGATTTGTGTGAACACTCGCACATTGTTTAACCACAGAAGTCAGCTAGGAGTACTGGACTACTGCAGTTATAGCTCCTTGTCCAACACTGAATGGCACTCTTATGGGGTGGTTGGGGCGGGGGGTGCGTGGAGTGGTTTAATGCTGGTTCGTTGCACATGGGTGATGCCATTTATAGGTCTGTACAGTATTTACATGAAATGCCCCGATGGATCAGGTTCATTTCATTTGAACAGATTTCCCGAGCATATGCACATATATGTGCTACGCGAACTTCAATCCACCTGATAAATAATCCACGGACCACCAAAGTAATGTTTGACTGTTTCAACATTTACACTGTTTCACATGGGTCAAAAACACACGATAAAAGCAGCCAGCGGCACCAGCCATAAACAATATGGCATTATTAGTGATAAATATTACAGCTATAGCACAACACCACCCTCTCACTGCCTGGAGGACACAGCACATCCTACACGACACAGCACATAGCCCTTCTCATAAGTAGGCCTATCACAGCAATCCATAGGCCTACAACACAGCAAAACACAGTAAAACACAGTAAAAGCAGGTCTTACCTAACATTAAAGTGACCACGGCGGCCTGGGTTCAGCTGCTTTTGCTGTAAGTCCACTTGCCCATGATGTGGACAGGCGATGACCTGATTTAAGCCAAGATGTGACGAAAAGCATTGGATCAAATCTCACCAATGGAGGTCCATTAAGGTCCACAAAAAGTAGTGATGAGATGCTGGCTTCACGCAGTCTATTGCGAGTCTTAGTGTCAGCGTCACTCACAGCTGAGAAGCCCCCCTCGCACTCCGATGAAGTGGGCAGGTATGTTCTGCTTGCTATGGACAGCTTCTCCAGCGTTTTGCCTGGTGCAGCATCTTGTAACTTCCAGTTGCGAAGCTCCTGCACTGCTTCACTGCCAGATTCACAGAGTGTTTTCGCAAGGGCCCGTACTTCTTTTTCTCCATAAAGTATAAGTGCATTGCGGTCCTGTGGCCAAAAGCGTTCGCCAAGGGGATTGAGCATATGAACGAGATCTGACTCTGGCATTCGATTCTGATAGAACTGACCCCTTTTAATCTTACCGCTGCTCTCAGCTAGCTCCAAACAATTTGAACACATCTTGTGTTATGCGTTCCTGGGCCTTCTGTGCTGATTTACCTCCACACTCTTTCATAGTGGAAAGTACATCAATGCACTGCTGAATTTGACAACTAGCACTCAGTATATCTATGTACCTTTGCTGCAACCTTAGTGACAGGGCCTGCGGCTTTCATGCAAGCCAGATCAGCTACAAATCCAGCGTTTGAGAGCCCAAGGAATTTCTTCCTCTCAGTGTCATCACGAGATGGATCCTCACTTGCGACTTTAAAGTGACTTGCTAAAGCAGGGTAGTTGTTCCAGACGGCTTTGACAGTTCTAAAACTAGACACCCACCTAATGGTAAAAATCTGCCCGATTTTCAAAACCTGCATGTTCAACTCCTCTTATGCCTCCCCGAGTAGTCTGGCATTCTTTGCGGACTTCTGGTACAAAGTGTACAATTTTGAAAGGAAAAACTCAAAGTGGTTACATCCAGCAACAATTTTTAGAGCGTCATGGACTGCCAGTTCTAAGTGATGGCAAAGGCTATGTATTGACTGGATAGTTGGGAAATCCTGTTTCAGGCAAGCAATTACTCCACTGTTTTTGCCGGTAAGGACAGAAGCACCGTCAGTGGCTATGCTGATGAGATTCTTGAGCAAAAACTCGTCATCAAAACCTGCTTTATGTAGAGCCTCTATCAGGCTGTTGTAGATGGACACCTGTGCCCTGCGCTCTTTGAGGTTTAAAAACACATTATCCACATCTCCCTTTCCTGTCACGTCACATCTCACATATAAAATCATATATGCACGTCCGTGCACTGTGCTCTCATCAATAGTGATGCTTAGTTTTGACTGAGCCTTTTTAACATTAGAAACAAACTTTTTCCGCATTTTGTGTGGCCAATAATCTCAGCACAGGATTTGTCAGATCTCTTTATCAGATTTGTCATACCTTTGCCCCATTGATCTCTTGGAGCTGCATGACAGGTGGGAGTTTTTTAAATGCCATCCTTTCCTTTGCTACCATATACGCGGATCTGGAAGCATTGGACGTTTCCTCCAACAACTTTGCATTAATTGTGAGAATCTTGTTCAGCAGCATCGCTTGTTTTCTAGTTTCTGCCAGTTCAACTGCCCTGTTGTACGCCACACTATCCCGATGCTTGTAGATTTTCTTACATCTTACACAAGTTGTTCTTTGTTTTACTGGTTATGTCCCCGTTCATCCACTCTTCTGATAAGTGCGCTCCAGCTTTATCAGTGAGGAGAAGGCTTTTAGCATCCCTGCAAAGAGTATAGCCTATGCAGCATCCATCCTTGGAGAATAGCCATGGGAGGCATGTGATCCACTCAGTCCACTGTTGGCTGGTCCAGCCAGCAGGGACCACCGCAGCAACTTCGCCGCCCCATTCCCAGCAGGCGGGGAGGAAGAGGAAGAACAGATGGGGTGGTCATCGGCATCATCTTCTTCCACATCTCGTTTGGCCTTCTTTTTAAAGATATAGCCCAACGTGCGTTGTTGCTTTCCGCATTTCAACATGTCAGCAACAATGCCTTGTAAACATGTATTGCTAACTAAGCTAGCTCGTGTGAGTGGGTAGTGGGTGGGGCTGCAGGCAGCGCCCCCACGAGCGTGCAAGCAGGCTACGTTTTTTCATGAATAATAAGCTCTAAATATAATTTTAGCTTACTTATTTTACATCCATAAGAAAACCCATGCCCAAAATTGCATTTATTTCGTCATCATATCAACATTTTAGAGCTCCCCCAAAAATTCACAAATCATGTTTCCAGGAGTGCTCATGTCACCACTAGGGGAGTCATAGCTCCCCCTGCTCCCCCCAGTTTGCACCCTGGTTGTCAGCTCTTCTTGGGACCCTGAGTACTCACTGCCATACCTTATGTGTATGTGAGAGTGTTGATTCTGGTGGGATTCTTTACTCTGTGTAGAGCACTCTTAGATCAAAGTGCGTGAACCTCCTACTCTCTCGCGCTGCTCTGTGACCGGGTTTATCCTTCACGCTACACAAGTGAAACAGTAGTGTTCTTTTGTTCCATGACAGAAGGCAGGGCAATGCGGAGGAGACGGCTGATTAGGACACGAGTCTATAATATATATCTTGCCAATCAACTCTGGTATGGAAACCCAACCCTCCCTCTCTGAATCAACTCAACAAGAGCCCTCCTAAAATGTTTAAACCTGGCCTCGGGTTAGGCTTGTAATAGTAGGAGCAGTTGGTAGTGTAATGGTTAGCGCGATCACCCTGTGATCGAAAGGTCCCAGACCAGTAAAGGTACCACTGAGGCACTCATGAGCAAGGTATCGTTCCCAAGCACTGCTCCCCAGGCCCTGCCCTTGTTAGCTGCCCACCACTCCTTCATGGATGAGTAAAATGGAGAGCTCACATTTCGTTGTGGTGCACGGTGCTGTGCTGTGTTCACAATGACAAACAATCACTCGATTTCACTTTGTACCCACTGCTTACAATTTCAAAATTAAAATTCACAAAGCATGGGTTAAAAAATCAAACGAGTCATAAAACTGGTCATATATCTTTATGATTATTAGATTTGTAAACATTGTATTCATAAACATAGTGTTTGTTTCTGGAATATATGAGGCAATTCTTGGTTTATGAAAAAAAAGTAGACTACATTGTACCTTATGTGCTGATATCAACTTAAATCTAATTCTACCCTTTTACTGCAGGCATACAGATACAAACCATAAACTAAATGCATGGGGCTTTGTGTTTTATGGATGCATTGATGGATTTAGCAGGTGCATATGCTGTAAATGCTGTACCATCAAAAGTGCATCAATAGCCCTTGAACTCTTCAAAGATGCTGTTGAGCAGTTTGGATGTCCAAGTCATGTCTGTGGAGATGCTGGTAGTGAAAACATGGACATTGCATGTTTTGATTGCAAACTGTGGGATGAACAGAGGAAGTTTTATAGTTGGACCGAGTGTGCATAACCAACGTATTGAGTGGTTTCAGCTTATTTCAAAGACCTTTTTTTGTTCATGGAGAGCTTTGAAATTTTGGATGAAAATAACAACCGCCACCTCACTGCCCTACAGTATGTTTACTTACCAAGGATAAACAGGGCCTTAAATGAATTTGTTCTGCCAAGGAACAATCATTCAATAGTTGATGGCCTATCACCCTTACAGTTGTGGACCACAAGCATGGCACAAATTCCAAGGCCTCCTTTGGAAACCGTTGCACAGCCAAGCAGAAACATAAATCTCAATCCATTTACTGATGACAGTAATCATGGAATAGAAATTTTCCTGGCAGCTTGCAATACCTTTGAACGACTTGAACAGCTATAATAATTCCCATTGCTTGCAATAATAATGCCTTCCTCTGTACTGGAGAATACTCGCATGATTTCCATTAACAGGAACACACAAATAAAAGCATCTGTCTTTAATTTTGTGTAACTGTACACATTTTACAAGATTCCAGTATACATTTATTAAATTCAGCATAACATTAATGTATAGTATAATGTATAGAATATTTTAAGTTTAACTGTCAAACTGAATGACTGACGACCATGTAGGTCAAAAGGTTGAACGCGCTAATAAAAGGTTTGGGCACTATGATGACATTGTATGGACATTTTTCTCAAAATTAAGATCAATCTGAATGACTGCCTTTTATAAAATGAACAAAACAATGTGTAAATGTTTAACTCCATAACTTGAGTACTAGATAATAGTAGCTCAACTTAAGGTAATGTTTGTGTGAAAGAATACTGCTGAGGTCATGTTGTGTCTGGGGAAGGATGCACAGGCAGAGACCTGATAGGGAACAGAAAGTATCTTTAATAAGGGTTTCTTTCAATATTTATGTATGCCGGGCTGGCGTGCACATTCACACACACAGTACCTTAAACTCAGCTCCGAGTCCCGATCCCGGAGGACCTTCACCCCGGGGAACTCTCACAATAGATGACAACCCTGGTCTTTGTAAGGAGCCCTCTGCCTTCAGAAGCTCAAAACAGCTGCTCTAAGCTTTTCTCAAAGTCCGCCTGTAACACAAGGGAGAGCCCAACATGACTTCACTGCCACTGAAGAACACTTAGGAAGATGTGGAAGGTCCGCCTGGTGCTCTGTAAAGGTTCCCTTCTTTGGCACAAGCAAGCCCAGAGTCTAAGCACCTTTCTGTTCACACAAAACCCCCACAGACCCAGAACCTGCATAGTACGGCTAGGGTGACCACGCAAAGATTACCTGGTTCGGCTGGGATATATATACACACACATTTACGCCAACACCCAATGATATGACGCCAAGATTTAACTCATTATTAACACCAAACATGAGACAGATGGACTTGTCGTTAGGCGCCTAGCAACCTCCGCTGATGAGCTACAACACTCCTCCGATGATCTTGGTTGCCTAGGCTTCTAACCAACACACACACTACAAACACACCTCACACACACATGCCCAGGGTGAATGCCACCTAATATTCAGGTGACGGGCTCCCTGAGATGTACCCGACATGACAGCTGAGTAGTAATGACTAGGATAACAGTAACTTGTTGGCACAGAACTTGCCACTTAACAGAGCATGAAGCAACAAAAAGCAACAACTAAATTACACTGCGTTCCAAATTATTATGCAAATCATATTTTTCTTAGATTTTACAAATTACCTATATGAATTGCAGTCATTGTAATTTT
>JBBPCX010070487.1:0-10609 GCA_037974365.1 Hydrocynus forskahlii
AATCATTACCACACACAGAATCATTCCACACAGAATCATTACCTCACTGAATCATTACCACACTGAATCATTACCACACACAGAATCATTACCACACAGAATCATTCCACTCAGAATCATTCCACACAGAATCATTACCACCCACAGAATCATTACCACACACTGAATCATTACCACACTGAATCATTCCACACAGAATCATTACCTCACTGAATCATTACCACACTGAATCATTATCACACTGAATCGTTACCACACACAGAATCATTACCACACACTGAATCATTACCACACACAGAATCATTCCACACAGAATCATTACCTCACTGAATCATTACCACACTGAATCATTACCACACACAGAATCATTACCACACTGAATCATTTCCACAAACTGAATCATTCCACACTGAATCATTACCACACACAGAATCATTACCACAAACTGAATCATTACCACACTGAATCATTCCACACACAGAATCATTCCACACACAGAATCATTACCACACACTGAATCATTACCACACACTGAATCATTGCCACACACAGAATCATTACCACACTGAATCATTCCATACACTGAATCATTACCACTCACAATCATTACCGCACAGAGTCATTACCATACAGAATCAATCCCACATACAGAATCATTCCCACACTGAATCATTACCCCACACTGAATCATTGCCACACTGAATCATTACCACACACAGAATCATTACCACACTGAATCCTTACCACACAGAATCATTAGCACACTGAATCATTACCACACACAGAATCATTACCACACACTGAATGATCCCCACACACTGAATTATTTCACACACAGAATCATTCCACACACATGCATTCCACACTGAATCATTACCACACAGAGAATCATTCCACACAGAGAATCAGGATCACTCTTGAGTCGTGGTGGATTGTGGCTCTGATCAGTTTTCCGTGTTCGTTCCCGTCTGTTTGTGAATCTGAACTACCTGCCTGAGGTTTCCACGCTGAAATATCTGGGTCAGCCTGCGAGCGACGGAGCACAGCTGGAGGCTCCGGGAGGAAGAGGGGAAAAAGTTTGGGTGCCTGTGTGTGTGTGTGTGTGTGTTTTCTTTCTAAATGACTTTGCCAAGTCTGGAGGAAGCAGGGTTTGGGCAGCCGTGGGCGTCTTGGCAGGAGAGTGAAGAGCAACACTTCAGTTTCGGGGCCTTCAGAACAGCCTCAGGAGTTACTGCTACTTTAGCATTAGCAGCACGCGGCAGCACACAGTCACCGGACTACTGTCCATTAAAGCGCAGCGCCACACCGGTGAAGACTCTAACACTTCTGACGGATCATCACTGCAGGTTAATGGAGATTCAGGATTACAGTCGATACTCCGACACCTTTACACTCAGAGTTTATATTTATACTGTTATATACACACACACACACACACACACTCACACATAAACACACACTCAGTCCATCAGGAAGTAAACCACACTAAACTACTAAGAAACACACTCTCACTGTTTGACACTGTAGAACAAATCCGGTCCGTTTGCACTATTGTTGCACAACAGACACAATCATCCTGTCGAACGAGTTAAAGTCAAACGAGTGACACCAGCATCGAGGAGAGCCTCGTCTCACTGATGAGGAGAGGTTTAGCTGCTCTGCAGTCGGGCGGCGCAACCGAATACAAGACCAGTCCAAAACTCAGAGGAACGGATTTTAGAATTGTAGTGTACAGACAGAAATGGGCAGAACCTCTCCGCTAGTGTTCATGTGACGAGGTCCTTACTGTCCACTCTGTAAAAGAGGGAGAAAAACACATACAGCTTAAATAAAATCATGACACAATAGGCAAAACAGATGAAGTCTCAGGTCATACAGGTAATATTTTTGTCACAAAAACCAGCACATGTGCAGTGGGCGGGGCTTACAACCGTTTCTCCCCGCCCACTCACCCATTCCCTCCAACGCAATGGTGTTTCAGTCAGGACTGCTTTTTAGAGTGAGGCAGCCAATCAGAATGGAAGTAATTTCCATGTATATTAGTCTAAAGCTCACTGCCTTTAATTCTGAGGGATAAAGAGAGAGTTTTTCAGCACATAAACCCACACAAACAAGTAAAGAAAAAGGCACGAAATTAGCCCTTTAAAGACATTATGTCTTTCAGTGAGATCTGGAAACAAATGGGACAGAACTGTGGTTTATAAGTTTATTTCATGGTATAAATTGAAGAAACTGGACGAAAACTGCAAAACAACCAATTAGTTAAAAACATACCCTTGGTGGTGATCAAAGAAGCTCCAACTTTTGAAGCTGTAGTCCAGCACTGTAAAAGAAGCGAAAGAGATGTCCATTTCTCTGTGTTTTTTATGCTTATTTTCATGCCACACCCTTTCCATCCCTCTTTCAGGCATGCCGATCATGGGTGCCTAAATATAGTCGGGTTGACTCGGGCCTGCAACTCTGGATTTCCTGTTGGCTTGGGATTCTGTAATTTTGTGGAGATTCCTCGCTCTGCTTGCTGCTCTTTGTCTGCAAGTGTGTCCAGAAGGACTATTATTTTGATGCCAGGGACTCTTATTTTGCCCATGAAGACTTCTGCCCATCGAACACTGTCACCCTAAAGCTGATATTTTTCATTAAAATCTGTAATTGCTTTGTAATAATTGAAAAGAAAGAGAATTAAGGATTTGTATTTTGCCACCAGGGACTTTTGCAAATATAAATGATATATAAACTAAAGCAATATATAAACTTTCACCACTGTGCTCAGCAGCGCCCCCTCTGGCTCTGCTCTGATATAGGTACGCTCAGAAGCCATGTGGCTGTGTGCAAATCAGCCCACGCGCCTGCCAGATGTTGGGGACGTTTTGCCTTGACAGATCGCATGCTAGTTTCTGCTAGCCTGTCTATGGGGTTTTCAGTGTTGCATTAGCACCAAGCTAACGATGCTCTGCCTTCACTTTCCCACACTGGGTTTAATATTATCATTATAATGTTATTATTGGGCCCCACGGTGGTGCAGTGTGTAGCAGTGTTGCCTCACCCCTCGGGGCTTGGGGGTTTGAATCCAGGTCCTGGTCTTGTGTGTGTGTGTGTGTGTGTGTGTGTGGAGTTTGCATGTTCTCTTGGTGGTGGTGTGGATTTCCTCCGGGGTCTCCGGGTTTCTCCCACAGTCCAGAGACATGCATGTCAGGACACCTGGGATTCTAAGTTGACTGTGGGTGTGAGTGTGTGTGTACGTGTGTGTGAGTCCCTGCCTCGTGCCTGTAGACCCTGGGATAGGCTCCGGGTACCCGCAACCCTAGTGAGGATAAAGCGGTTACAGAGAATTAATGAATGTTATTATTATTATTATTATTATTATATATTCATTTGTAAAAAGCTCTATTTTGATGATCTAACAAAGAGCGGAAAGCACAACTAACATTTAAGAGTGTGTCTTGGGTGTGACCTGCAATAAACCAATCAGAACAGCCCGTCTCTTCCCCTTTAAAGGAGGGGGTGGAGCTCTCTCTGGTTGCTGTGTTTACAATGACCCGCACATTTATAACGACCTGAGCTGTTTAAATATCACTTAATAAAACGCTGCTGACTTTAGAGCGAACGCATCAGATAGCATTAGTGGTTAGCCGCTCAGCTAGCTCGGTGTTAATTGTGTTTAATTATGATCTGTGGGGGTCCGTTTGTCTCCAGTCGGTTGATGTGATGGTGGCGGTCTAGTGTGTAGGATACTCACCTCTGGCCCAAGGTCATGGGTTCGAATCCTACCTTCAGCCCCACCACTGGGTTCCTGAGCAAGACCCTTAACCCCAAGTTGCTCCAGGGAGACTGCCCCCTGTAGTTAGAGAATGGAAGTCGCTTTGGATAAAAAGTCTGCTAAATGCTGTAAATGTAAAATAAACAACAGTCCGTGGTGCTGTTTGTAACGAGGCCGCCCAGACAACTTCACTACATGTAGCCTTTAGTTGCTTTGTTATTCAGAGCGCCTGGAAGTTTATAAGTTTAATAGAATTTAGCCCAGCAAACACAACACACTGTGGTAACACAGCCCCCCATAACAGCCCCCCAGTCACCCCCCCGCCCTCCCCCGAGGAGCTCAAACACGACTCGGCGTTCAGGCAGCACTGGTCTTCCTTCAGGGATCAAAGACCTTTAATGTCTTTACCAGTTAACATCTCTCTCTCTCTCTCTCGCTCTCACTCTCTCTCTGTCTCTATCGCCATTCTCTCTCTTTCTCTTTCTCTCTCTCTCTCTCTGTCTGTCTCTACGTTATTCTCTCTCTCTCTTTCTCTCTCTTTATCTCTGTCTCTACCCCATTCTCTCTGTCTGTCTGTCTCTCTCTCTCTCTCTACCCCATTCTCTCTCTTTCTCTCTCTCTCTCTTTCTCGCGCTCTCTCTCTCTCTCTGCCTCTCTCTCTCTCTTTACCCCATTCTCTCTCTCTCTCTCTCTCTCTCTCTCTCTCTCTTTCTCTTAATTAAGTTACTGTAATTTATGTGGCAGGAAGCTCAGCCACATCACAGCAGTGAAACAGCCTGGACTTGCTTTACGTTTGTTTTCTTTGTCATTTTTCTCCGCCCCCAGTTTATTCCTTTCTTTCTCTCATCCCTTCAGTTGAACAGGCCGGTCGCCTTCAGTACAGTCATGCTTCTGGGAAAAAAAATATGTAATGAAGAGTAATAATGAAAAACTCATCATTTTACTAACAATTACAAGTAAGCAAGCCCAGTCTAACAAGCACAATTACAGGTTAAGTCTAACGCCAGTAACATAGTGCCAGTAAACCAGTACAGTGTAAAAATATATATTACTAACAACTACAGTGTCACAAGTACTATGCTAACAACACCTTACCAATGAGTGCAGTGTAAAAATTACAGTGACAGTGTTATTAACATCTTCCTAAGTACAGTGTAACAAGAATACCTGATGTAACACATCGCTTAGAACTGCAATATGAAATGTGCACTTTGCTAACTGCTACAGTCTAACAGGTACAGTGCTAATAACACCTTGCTAATGAGTACAGTGTACAAAATATAGTATTATTATTATTACTATTTGGTAACAGTGTATCAAGGACACTCCTTGCAACACATCTCTAAGAACTACAATATGAAATGTGCATTTTGCTAACTGTTACAGTCAAACATGTACAGTGCTAATAACACCATGCTAGTGCGGCTAGTATGGCATAAAAATGACATCTTGCTATCAAATACAGTGTAACAAATGTAAGGCAAATACCAAAGGACCTCTTGCTAACAGATGCACGGACTGGATTCTGGATCAGGACCCCCTGTGAGGTCCTGCAGCTACGTCAGCTAAAGTAAACGCAGGATATTTCTGCCCATCCCAGGGGCTTTGAGCAGGCCAGTGTGTGTGTGTGTGTGTGTGGGTGTGTGTGAGTGTGTGTGTGAATGTGTGTTTTTGTATAATTAGCATGTTTATAATCGGGGGCTCATACGTTGATTGACAGATCACCTTCCGTCACTCTGGGGGGTTTCAACACTTTTCACCAGGACTGTAATCAACAACAGGCCTTTAGTGCCCCCCCACATTCCGCGCACACTGCAAATTATAAATATAAATATAAATACATCGGCTAATTTTAGCATTAGCATCACATGGGTAGTCAAAGTGCTCTGCTGAGTGATGACGATCCAGTTGGTTCTAATTATAAAACATGACACTTATGAAAACTATATTTTGTCTATGCTATATCTATGTATAAATGTATACTTATATAGTGACAAAAATTTAATTGTCATTCTTTTTTACAAATCTAGCGCTGTTATCAAACAAAGTTATTATTAGAAAATATTAAAACTGTAAATAACTGTAAGCTTGAAATTAATTGTTTTAATTTAAATAATACAATAGAAATGTTTTTGCAAGTAATTTGTACATTTGTAAATTATAATACTGCAAATATTAACATTTATAAAAGATGGCATGCCTTTAAAGTCTCATGAAAAATGGCTAAAATGGCTTTGAACTCATTAGTTTGTTTATAAATAACCAATGAATATAAACAATGGAGAATACGTATGATATAGTGGCACTATAAATACACAATGAAGGACATTTCAGTGAATCTGTAACTGAGTAATAATTGAGTAGTGATTAATTATTGAGCAGTAAGTGAGTAATAAGTAATTGTAATTAAGTAAGTTGTAACTGAGTAATATGATACTTAAAATGGGACAACAATTGAGTGAGTAATAAGTGCGTAACAATGGGATAACAGTTGAATAGTCCAAAAACAATAACCAATAGTTGAGTTTTTGTGATTGTATGTGAATGAGCTTCCACTGTATGCTCTAAAGCATATTTAACGGGGCTCTAGAACTCTAGAATGGTCCAACTCTCCAACTCCACAGCTCCACGGCCTGGCGCTGGGGCCTTTAGAAGGTGACCTCAGGGTCATGGTCCTGGTTGGTGCTTTCCGATGGAGATGAATCAGCAGTGGTGGCACCTAATGTAGGAGAGCTGTCTTGATAACTTTGGATGTACATCAAGGAGATATGAATGATCTTCTAAAGTGTCTCAGTGAGCAAAGCTAAGGCTTTTTTTCTTCTTAGCCGTCCATCTTTGAACGTTGCAGTCAAGACTGTGAGGTTGAACCGCAGCTGATGGTCCCGCTGAACTGACAGCATGTAATTGAGAAGAAATCCGAGCTGCACCATGAAAGCTCTCCAACTTGTAGGGTGAACGTCGTGGCGTGTCACTCTTTTATGAAGCACTTCTTGTGGAGAGTACATCATAACAAAGTTACATTCGTTACACACCTATAAAGCAAAACAGCCGACAGGATAATTATACCCTTCTTCTGACATCAGGGGTTTCCATCTCAGCCTCTTCAGCCTCGCTGTCTGTCTTCAGCTCCTCTCTGTAAGAGCACTCTTGACACGTCTTCTTAACTGATGAGCTATGGGAAGTCCTGATGTATGTGTGTGTGTGTGTGTGTGTGTTTTCTCCTGCAGCTCGATGACTGTGCACTGCAGCTGTCCCATAATGGAAGCTACCTGGACCTGGAGTCCACTCTGGCGGAGCAGAGGGATGAACTGGAGGGCTTCCAGGAGGATGGAGGGTAAGTATTGGAGTTTGTCTTTTGCTTTGACCAAGCTGTAGCCCAGAGTCCGAGTCAAGCCTTGAGTCTCTGAGGCACAAGTCTGAGTCAAGTCTCTAGATGCTCGGGATCAAATTGAGTCCCGAGTCTTTGAGGTGCGATCCGAGGTTTGAGGCTTTGGGGTATGAGTCTGACTCAAGTCTCAAGACCCTGGAGGTTTAAATCAAGTTCTGAGTCTCTGAGGTACAAGTCTGTATTGAGTCTTGAGTCTCTGAGATGAAAGTCTAAGTCACGTTTTGAGGCTTTGGTGTATGAGTCTGTCCAGGGATGTCCAGAGATGCTGGGATTCAAGGTACAAGTACAAGTCTCAGTTGAGTCTCGAGTCACTGAGGTTCAAGCTGAGTCAAGTTGAGTCTCTGAGGTGGGAGTTTGAGTCGAGTTTAAAATTTCTGGGTTATGAATCCAAGTCAAGTCTTGAATGTGAAGGTGTGAGTCGAGTCTCGAGTCACTGAGATTCAAGTAAAGTCTCAAGACCCTGAGGTATGAGTGTGAATCGAGTTTTGAGTCTCTTTGGTTCAAACTGAGTCTCTGAAGTCAGGGTCTGAGGAAAGTCTTGAGTCTCTGAAGTGGACCATAACCGTTTCATGGAATAACTTTTTGTGAGGAGCTTTTAGAGGAAGACGTCTGGTCCTATTCTCCTCCACTGTGAACAGGTCTGACTCAGGGAGTTCACACCAAACCTGCTCTGAACATGTTGTGGTTATGCGTTATTGCATTAGGGTTGATGTTACAGTAGATGTAAACGTGGTGCAATAAATCCCTCCTGGGGTTTGGTGGGGTTCGTAAGTCTTTACGATGTGGAAACTGGATCTGTGATTGCTCGGAGTCGCTGGCCGTGTAGAGAGGTTAACAGGATGACACGGGTTCCTGCATGTTTCAGAACGCTTCAGGAGGACTGCACCTTTAGTAAGTCCTTCTGAAGCGTTTTGGAACATGCAGGAACCCGTGTGATCCCGTTAACCTCTCAACACGGCCAACACGGGTGACACTGGTTCCTGCATGTTTCAGAATGTTTCAGGAGGACTTATTGAAGGTGCACTCCTGGGATAACCATGAATACGAAAACCTTCACTTTAGTCCCAAAACCCAAGTTGGTGCTCCTCTAGGGACCTTCCTGCTAACGCTGTCAGAGGAACCAAAGGTGGGATCGACAGCACGTGGGCCTTCACTCCACACCACAGACTTTCCATGGCCCTTGCTCTTAAAATACCTGGCCTGTCTGGCAGCACTCAGGGTGATGTCATCTCCACGGCTTAAGGAACCTCAGGCGTAATCACCTCAGCTAGCAAACTCCCAGACAGGATGTGCACCTTAAATCTTAATCGTCGTTTTAAATGGACATTTAACCCCCTGGAAGATGTCCACGGCTTCAGGTCGTTCTCTGTTTACCTCCGGCAGAGAGAATAGATTTAAACGTTATACAACCGCCCACATGGTCCGATTGGTCGGAAAGGGTTCCATCTGTGTTGTTACGTCTCGTAACGGGGTGATATTTTTGGCAGCGGATCGTTCCGCTCAACACTTATCGACAAGAATTAGCCTCTTTACTCTATGCTGCTGGAACTACTTTTTTTGGTGGAAGAATTAAAAGCACAAGCGTGCATGAAAAAGTAGTTCCAACCACCTAGAGCAAAACTGACCACTGTCGTTACTCATCAACAGGTGGAAGGTGTAGTGATACACTCATCATGAAGAAGCATCGTGGTTTTTACACACGATACTTGTATCACTCCGCCATGTTTCCTAAATAAGTGTTGTTGTATAAATAGGTCTGTGGTGAACCTACTTTTTTTGGCAGAAGGAATCAGAGGTATTAAAGACAAGTTTGAGTCTCTTGTGTAAAAGCGGTAGAACACCGGAGGTGGTGTGTTAAGGTAAACAGATCACAACCGCCACCAAAACACTTCGCCATGAGAGTTAACACACACACACACAAAATCATCCACTGCGCGGCCTCTGAACTTCCGTTAGATTCTCTCAGTTGTCTTTGCTGCCCGCCGAGTTGATTCAGCCTCCAGGAGCCGCCGAGCCGCCGCGGGCCGAGCTGTTATTGAACAAGACCACAGATATTCAGGCCTGTTGGTGTAAACGGGGGTCAGGGTCTGTCCACTGCCAGCCCTGTTTTCACTGGACCAGAGTCAACATCCATCTGTCCGTCTGTCTATCAATCTATCTATCTATCTGTCTGTCTGTCTCTCTATACATCTATCTGTCTATCTATCTATCCATCTATCTATCTAACTATCTATGTCACTCTAAACTTCCGGGGTTATCGGACCCATGCCGAGTGTGTGAGTGGGCTGGGCAGTGTGTGTGTGTGTGCGTGTGTGTGTGTGTATTACAGTTAATAACAGGGTAAATCAGCGTGCTGTGTTTTTATGGGCTGGCCGGGCCTGATCTAGCCGCCCCCTCTGTTTTCGGCTGCTGTGTTTAACGATGCCTGAGGTTTAAAAGTGGGTGAAGTCTGTGATTAGAGTGGGTCGGTTTCACCTCTCCTCGCTCCGCCTGCGGGGCTCTGCTGCTGATGTGTGATGAGCTCCAGTCAGGACGTCCAGCCCGGGGGGCGCGTCAGTTCAGGTTTGGGACAGTCCTGAGTTCAGGTTTTGGACAGGTTTGGGACGGGTCCGGATTTCAGGTTTGGAACGGGTCTGGATTTAAGATGCGGGACAGGTCCAGAGTTCAGGTTTGGGATTGGTCCTGAGGTCAGGTTTGGGACGGGTCCTGATTTCAGGTTTGGGACGATCCTGAGTTCAGGTTTGGGACGATCCTCAGTTCTGATTTGGGGGGGGTCCTGAGGTCAGGTTTGGGATGGGTCCTGAGGTCAGGTTTGGGACAATCCTGAGGTCAGGTTTGGGACGGGTCCTGAGTTCAGGTTTGGGATGATCCTGAGTTCAGGTTTGGGACGATCCTGAGTTCAGGTTTGGGACGATCCTCAGTTCTGATTTGGGAGGGGTCCTGAGGTCAGGTTTGGGATGGGTCCTGAGATCAGGTTTGGGATGGGTCCTGAGGTCAGGTTTGGGACAATCCTGAGGTCAGGTTTGGGACGATCCTGAGTTCAGGTCTGGGATGGGTCCTGAGTTCAGGTCTGGGACGGGTCCAGGTCTGAAACAAAATAGTGAAGACGTTATAAAAACCAAATACTGTGGGGAGTCTTCAGTCCAGCATGACCTTTTATTAAAAGCGTAGGGTCCCTGATGCTAATGCTAATTCCAGTCTACTTGAATGGGAATCTCAGGACTTCCTGAAGCTCCGGGGTCACCGGAGGTCACTCCTGGAGCTGCTCGGGCCCTGTGAGGTGTCGGAGCGGGTCAGAGTCTCATTCTTGGTGATGGATCTGTACCTTCCAGCACATTCACTCCGTCTCTCCTGAGAATGGGGATAAATGAGTAATAGCACAATCGCTCTCTCTCTCTGTCTCTCTCTCTGTCTCTCTCTCTCTCTCTCTGTCTCTCTCTCTCTGTCTCTCTCTCTCTCTCTCT